>JAVKPL010010595.1:0-45286 GCA_032173675.1 Gastrolobium villosum
GCAACGCTGCACAGACTTAACTGATTTCTCTTTAATGGATGATGCATGATCATCATTCATGGTTCTTTCACTACTACTACATGCAGAGTTTCCACCTGAGATATAAGGAGTACTGTGTGCTGATTTAGGAAGAAGTTCATGTATGGTTGGTTTAACTTCTTTCTTTTCATTGCCTGAAGTGTTTCCAACATCATCATTTTTGTCTTCTCTCACACTTTCTCGAAAAAGCTCCAACAGTTTCTTTTTCTTTTCTGTTGGAGATGTTTCAGGCACCGAACCAGGTGTTATATGCTCAGAAGGGGTTTTCACAATAGGGGTACCAAAAGTATGGTGCAATGGAGTGGATCCACGAGATGGGGTGAAATCTGGATAAAAACCAAGAGATTTATAAGTTGATTAGAGGTAGAAGAGTGTCATGGTTTAACATTGAAAAGAGAGAAACTATAGCAAAAGGAGTAAATATCCACAGGTTCTAACAAGAGTTCTACATTCTTCGTAAATATCAACTTTATCCCAAACTAATTGCAGTTAGCGTAATCAGCGTGGAGCAGTGGTAAAGCTACTCTTTTATGATATTATAAATCATAAGCCTTTCATCCAAGAAAAATTTGTGTTTCCTTGTAATTCTACCCTCTACAAATTATTAACTACGCAAAGTTTCACCTCCTGCTCATTGTTAAGAATATGCTATTACAAAATGGCCAAGTAAACAAATTAAGATACTATGGCACAAAACTGCAAAAGGAAAAAAATCATTGCAAGGCATCCTTACCACCCTTGACACTGTAGAAATCATCTTCACAATCTGAGTCTAACCAAGTCTTGGAATCAAAAAATGCTTCCTCTTTGCTACCTGTACAGGACAAAAATCCAAGTCTAAAAAATCATGTATGAAAAACTATGTCATATGAATATTACCAAAAAATAATAAATATGACATATGAAGGGCTGGCTTGGATTTCATCAAATGAACTAATGAAGAAACAAAAAAACATTTATTGCAACCAATGGAATGATAATTTAGCTTCTTGATTCTTGGATGTTACAAATAAGAAGAGGGCACTTCATCTATTGACAAGTAATTCATAAGGACAAAGCAGCACTTCACATAAGCAAGGAATTCTAGAACAAGTCAGAAAAGACAGATTATAGTGTTTGAACATTTCTCTTATTTCCTATAGGAAAGCATAATTAGAGTTATAATGGACTGCCAACACAATTTTATCTTAATCTCTGACATTAAATAGCAAAGTTTCCTTCACCCAATTTCAAGATAATGAAAGCTCTTCGATTCTTCCTTAATAATAACTATCACGTGAATATCCCATTGTGGTCCATAAGTTGAAGTAGACTACAAGCATTAATAATTCCCTCTTGAGAATTCTTGTTCAAAGATAGATGAGAATGGTGCTACATTACTGGTCCCCAAAAAGCTCCATAAGGCAGGGACCATGGTAACTTATAAGCATCTACCAGACTACCACCAATAACAGTTAATACAATAACTGACACAAAAGCCTCCATCACATGAAAGTTAAATCACAAGTAGGAATCAAAGCCAGGTGCATAATATACCACTATCTGTGTCATGCACACACAGTTCTATTCTGCAAATATTGTTGGTGAATGATGTTAAAGAATATAATATAAATCATTAAAAAAGACCTCACCCAAAACCTTAAGGTTTTGGGTTGAAGTGGTTCTTAACATGGTATCAAAGCTTGAGTGACCACGATGTCACGAGTTCGATCCTCACCGCCCCCCACTTTCAGGTGGAATAAAAAAACGCACGAGGCAGACCAAAAATGGGCTTGTGCAGCACAAGGCATACCAATAATGGGCTTGTGCCATATCCACGCTTCAAGTCCAAAGGACTCTTGCGTGGTGAGGGGTTGTGTTAGAGAATATAATATAAATCATTAAAAAGACCCTCACCCAAAACCTTAAGGTTTTGAGTTGAAGTGGTTCTTAACAAATGATAAACATGAACCTAACCCTTCACCCGGATAAGATATGGTAAGACATAATCGAGTTTATCTAAACCTCTTTAATGCCCCCCAACCAGCACAAAGAGAGAAAGTGTTTAATTAGTGAAACAAGAGCTTCAAGGACACACAGTGCTTAATTTTGCCATATTTTATAACATATCGTTTATATAATGGATTCCTTGCTTAAAAATTACTCTACTAGAAAATTCATATAGATAAAAATTACAATCAAAGTCAGTTACAAAGGAAAGATATGGAAGAAGGAGGAAGCATTCCCAGTGTTATAATAAAATCAAACAAATAACTAGACAACAAATTCACCCCTCTAAAATTAGTCATAAACATGATGTATCCACAATTCAATAAGCTAATAATCATTGAGGCTTATCCGTTCTAATAATTGATGGTGTCCATACTATCCCTTTCAATTTCTACAATATAGGCTACATTATCAGACAATTCTTTATAATTCTGGGAAAAATATCCTACCCCCAAATAGACAAAAAAATTCATAGACTGTGTACCCGGAAAGAAAATTCATTTTCATGTTCATATTCATATGCAATAAAAAAGCATCACGGAACTGAAGAGGCAATCACAGCATACTTGCAAAAAATAGGTGTTGTTAAAGGCAGTAGAAATGAACCCAGGAACTCTGTGGGTATTATTAAATAATATAATCATATATAAGTACAACAAATTTAATATATAAATTAATTTAGATCAATCTAATAGAAAGATAAACCATTACAAGAAAATCTAATTTAAACAACCAAAAAAATAAATAAATAAAAATTCAAGCATATAGAATTTCAGATAAACAAATCTTCAGAGACCCCACAACACTTGAGATCACACGTTCAAAGAAAAATCACAGAAACGTTGACACAAGTGCTTAGTTTAATTTCCGATTAGAAATATACCAATCAAAATAGCATCTTTATGTCAGGAGGATGAAAAAACAAAAGCAGAGGAAACAAGCACTGAGCATGTAATGATCATGAATAAAAAAATTAAAAAAATAAATAAAAAGTTTTGAAGCAACGTACAAACACAAAAGGACCCTATCATTATTACCATAGTCAGTGACCGTGAAGGTGTGAGATTTAAGGGCAAGATCATCAACCAAAAAGTTGCCATTTTTGGGTTTGTCCTTGATGGGTGATGGAGGAATCACAAGCTTGTCAGTTTTGGACCCAAATGAAAGACTTAGATGATGCTTCATGTTCGTTGTTTCCTGGTTTCTGTGGACAGAAGAACACAAACCCATTTCACAAGATCACTTTTTGATCATCAAGGTTCAAGGACCCTGCAGAAATATATACATATATATAAGAAGAGTTAACGCTATGCACTTCACATAAGAGAGAGAGAGAGAGAGAGAGAGAGAGAGAGAGAGAGAGAGAGAGAGAGTAGAGTGGAAGTGAGAGAGAAGAGAGGTGAAGAATGAGCAAAAGGAGGAGAGAAGAGGGTGTTTTGGCGTTATAGCAAAGGTGAGAACAAAATTGCATTGGTAAGAAAAGTAAAACGTCCAATGGGAGAAGAAGAAGAAGAAAGATTGAAAGTAAGAGAGAATTGGCCTTTAAAGGAAAGGGATGTCAAATGTTCAAAGTTTGTGTGTGGTGTCTCATCTCATGACTCACTAGTCACTCATGAATGTTATATTATACTGTATACTGTATACTGTATCGTATGTAGATTCTCAGGCATGGTCCCCACAGCCTCATGTTTATTAATGCTTTGTTTGTTTGAAATTGGATGGGTCTAAAGCGTGATTAGTGACCATTAACTAAGATATATTGAAAATTGGAAAGACAAAGAATCATTTTACCATTTAGTGAACTAATTGCGTAATTTAATTAAGGTACATACGGATGTTAAATAATTTGAGGAAATAAAGGAGATGCACAATTTGAATTTGGTGTGAGACTTAGAAGTTTTATTCATAATTATACTGTTGAGTTTCGTCCCTTCAACAATTATAGTTGATTGAATTATTTTAATTAATTATTAATTTTAAATAAATGACAATCATTAGATAAATAGAAATCAACAGTTAGTATAGAAAATAAGAAGTTTAAATCTTATACCACACTCAAAAGATTCCTCCCGGGAAATAAATCTTCTAACTTATCAATGTAATTCAATATTCAGATCTCATTTTATAATCCAAACTGATTTAGCTCAACCATATTCATCAAGATGCTCACAATCAGGCTTGAAAAGTATGTGAAAATTCCTTTTCAAACATATTTGCTTGTCATGATATTGTTATAGTATATAAATAGGAAAATGATATTGTAACAATCAATTAATTTTACTATCAATGTTTTTACCAACTAATTTCACTGTTAAATCGATTATGTTGATCCAACGGTTATATTTATTTCTATCTTTGTATGTTATTATTCCTCGTATTTAATACTTTATATTTATTTTCAACTTTGTATGGTTATGATTTCCCATATTTAATGTTTTTACATTAAATATGGGGAATCATAATCATACAAAGATGAAAATAAATATAACTGTTGGATCCACATAATCGATCTAACGGTAAAATTGATTGATAGTAACGTTGATAATAACACTATAAATAATGGTATTTTTTTTTAAACCAATCGATATTCCTCGCCATAATAGGTTCGAGTAATTCGATTTTAGGTTGGTGTCTTACCATCTTTCTTAGAAATTGTGACTTTTATGATTGAAGATATTACTTTTTAAGCAAATTAAAGCCTGATATTTAACTTGGTCAATAATTCTTAAGTAAATAACATATTAATGGTATTATAATATGTTGGAAAGGAATTAATTAGTTTATTGTAAAATAAAAATAATTATTTATACATTTTAAGAAAGAGTTTCAAGAGAAAAATGTTAAAATAGTTTATTCCCAAACACACTACTAAATTACTAAATACTAATATTCATGTGTAGCAAAAGTAGAGCCCCAGCGAAATTATAATGTAAAAACCTTGCATTTGAGCCCAAATGTCCAGTCTTACCCCTTTAGAACAAGAACTGTGACGTGAGGTTGCATACATTAAAAGGAGAAAATGGGAATAGTCAAATAGAGGCAGCTACATGCCTACATCGGAGTCAGCAATTTTTGCTTGGTGCAGCCACAAGCACAGAAACAAGTAGTATTAGATTATGTAACATGCATTCATCATGTGGAAATAATGTGCAGAATTCTATAATATATATTATGTAGTATAGATTCTAAATGGAATTCCCATTTCTCTCTCGTCAAGGATTTACACCACTTTGAATCCATTCCATTCCTCCACTTTGAATATATATATATATATATATAAGGTCAGATTATTTTACACCAATATAAGTTACACCTTTAATTTTGGTTGTTGATCTTATTTATATATATGGATAAATTATTCTACCTACATTTTTTTCATGCATACCTTACTTACCAATCTCCACTGTTGATCAGAATTTCAATAGGATAGAAAAACAGTAAATGTTAGTTGAGATTTTGATCTAATGATATTAGAGATTGATAGACAAAGTAGGTATAAAAAGAATGTAGGTAAAATAACTTATCTTTTATATTGATTTATTAAATACATAATCCCTTAAATACAAGCAAAAATAATTAAGATTTTATGTAAAAAAAATTATTTTTACATCAATATAAAAATAATAAGCCACATATATAAATTAATTATAAGGCGAAGAATTTTGTGATAACCACCCACCTCATATATAGGAATTTAGTGACTCACTTTTTCCGATCTCTTGACTCTTATCCCTTGAGAGATGGAAATCCAATTTTCATGACGCTAATGTTTGGTAAATGGGACAAATGACACAAATATATATCATATAATATAATCAATTTAATCAAACAAATTATATATATATATATATATAATTTGTTTGATTATATTATATGGTATCAGAATTCGTGCTCAAATGGTTACGAACCTCACCGCCGCATTTTTTTAATTAAAATAATAAGCTAAAATTAGCACAAGGTGAACTTTGCAAGAATGAAATTACGAGAGAGAGAAAAAATAAAAAACCAAATGCATGCACTTCCCAAAAGAATATTTCGTGCAATGACAATCCTCAGCCCACTGGTTTGGAGCTTAGCTTAATTTGCTTATGGAATCCCTCATGCTTATAGTAGAAGACAAATAAACAATTGAATTGCAAAATAAAGGTGAGATATATGTATATATCTTATCAACTTCGTCTTTTTTTTATCTCTTTTTTGTTTCTTTTGCTATTGCTATCATATCAACTTTTAAACCTTGCAAATGATGCACTAATTTTTCAGCTGTGCAATGAGGGACATAGAGAAAATTGCGGCTCAAAATAAGTTTGAGTTGGGTAAGTGTAAAGCTGAAAATGATGGAATTAACTAACAATATTAACGAACATTACTGGACCAAGTGCTGTTGTCGGGTTGTAGATAAGATTGATAATTACTTGTCGACTAACTACCATGACAGGAGATGTAGATAAATACGTATTACAATTTATAAGAATTTAATTTTGATATATATATATATATATATATATATATATATATATATATATATATATATATTATAAGTGTAAAATATTTTACACTGCTATCTAATAAAATGTTGTTACATTATTTAATAATTCAATATTTTATATAATGTCATGCTCATTAAGATATTATTAAAAGATAATATATAACTTTTTTTAAGCTTATAGTGCGTCGAAATAATTAAACTAAATTTATAAGCCTAAATATCTTACTTTTATGTTGCACTTAATTTACATCATTTTTAGATGCGAATATTTGAGAGTTACATATTTCAGATGTTTAAGCTAATTCAATCGTGCTTCATTCCATCATCATAAGGGTGGAATTAACTAGAACATAAGGTTTGCGGGGGTCCAAAATAAAAATTTTAATGGGTTACTTTTATGAATTTAGTTTTGATATGCTCGGTAAGTGTAAGAGAACTTTACAATTATATTTAATGACGTGTTGAAATAATATTAATGAATTTGACATCTCATGTGTAATTATTAACATAATCAAGCTCATGGTCAAATGAAGTAAACACGTACAAAATTAAATGATAGTATAGAAAAGTTTTACACTAACGGTGTTTGAAATTTAAATTATAATATATATCAAAAAATTAAATTAAATTATAAAAAAAATTATAAAAAATAACAAAAACTTAGAGGAAACCTTTTTTTAACATGGTAGCGGTTATATATACTTATCGCTATGCAGTTATTGCAGATAATTTATCTGCAATAAGCCCACTACGACGTCGTTTTGGGACAGAAATCATTGTATTTTTATAATTTTAATTTATGTCAATGTTATAATAGTCTTTATATTTATAATTTTTTAAAATTTCAACACCAAAACGACGTCGTTTTGGAAATAAAAACGATAACTTATCTGCATTAACTGCAGAAACATTTTTTCCTTAGACTTATCACTCTTATTACTGATTAGTTATCGTTGGATCAATTTGAAATCAACAACACTTAATTTTTTTTTTTAACCTTTAATTTCAGATTGATTCAATGATAATTAATAATTTATAGTAAGGATGGTAAGACTAAAATGATGATAAATATAACCTTCCTCTCAAAACATAAATGTTGACACTTTGTTGTTAGAATTTTCTTAGGTTTGAGCTTTTATTATGGGTATATTATTTCATAAATAAGCTAAATGAATAATTAATTTTTTTTCTTAAAAGTCTATATTACTATGAAGTATGAGTGTGATAATATTCACCATATATGTCTATGTTAATCGTGTGCGAGCTTAATTAATATAACAAAGTGAAAGTAGGATAATGCTCATGATAATTAGAAACTAGAATTACTATTATATATTATAAGGCCAAACACCCCTTTAATTTGGAGGTAAATATCTTCGAAACAAAAATCAATCATTAAATCAATTAAAAAATATGATTAATGTACGTTTTTCATAACACATATGTGATAATATATAAAATAATATAATATAGATATATTAAGTATAAGTAAAATCATGAAGCAAAATATTGAAATATATTATAGCATAATTAAATTGATGGATAACATATAATGAATATTTTAACTTAAAAATATTACACTAGTATATTTCTCTAACCTATGCTAATCTCATATAACTAAGGTGCACTTTTGAGCTCTAAATGAGATTTCGTACATACTTTAGCATATCTACTTAAGGAGAGTTGACAGATGTTAAGATTCACATTTGAGCGAGAGAATATTAGTGATCCATTATGAGTGATAGAAAATCTCCATTATGAGTGATAGAAAATCTCGCATTAGGTAAAAATGAACTAAGCCAAGAATATATAAGTAAAAAAGACCTATAAACTCGATATATTAAGGTTTTGGATTAAAACGTGACATCGCACAATCACTTATTAACCTCCTACTATGAAAATAAACCTTAGCCTCCATTATACTCTTACCATTGATGAGGCTTTCACTTACTGATTCAAGTTATTGGGTTTAGATAATTGTTATCTGATTTCTTGATAGATCCATGTTCTAGTTTCCAATTTAACCTGACTAATCCAAACCAATTTTTATAACACTACTTAAAAAATAACCAACCATAAGTTAGGCTCTTTGACCAATTTGGTATTTTTTCAGTTTAAATGTACCAATTTTGTATCTGGTTGAAAGAAATTACGGTTTGGGGTTTTTGAGTGCCGCGAGGGAGATCCAGCATATCTAAATGATGCACATGGATCCGCGACACTAGTGTGATGATTTTTTTTTTTTTTTTTACATATAGTGCCGCACCCACCTCCCATCGACACTCATTAAAGAATAATTTTATATTTAAATGAGTGCCGCCCCCTACCCCCATTGCCACTGATTCTGTCTATTTTTTTTATTACAAGTGCCGCCCATCCCCCCTCCCCCTAAACGGCACTCATATCATATGGTATAAGATCAAAATCTGGGAAGGCATATAAATTTTCTCACACTGCACAGAGATATAATAGAAGATTCTTATATATTCAAATAAATATGCAACCTAGCGGTCATGGTATCAGATATTCAACAGTATTTCATGGTTTGGAGATGAGAGGATTCTTATATGTTGAGCAGTAGAGATTTCCTCGTTGGGTTTTCTCAATCTTCCATTAATTTTATTTTTGTTAACATCACCTGGAATCCATTAACGACGCAAGAAGAATAAGGAAGAAAGACATTTCAAAATTGCAGATCTACGTTTTAATCTCTCCGTCAGTTTCTTTTTCTTTTCTTTTATGTTATAAACAACTATTATTGAAGAGTGAAGACACATTGCTTATTTTATAATATAAAAATTCACCATGAAACAGGGAAGGGAAACAAACCAAAAAAGCATCACAACCTCGTCGCTCTTTAGAGGTTGATTCCATCAGAGACACCATTCATAAGGTCCTCTCCCACTTGGTCATGCATCTAATCCCCTTTGTCTCCAACTATTTTATTTTAGGGTTTATCATCTATCATTTAACATGAACACAAAATTTTTCCTACACACAACATTTTGTGGGGCCCGCAGCAAAAAAAAAAAACTTCAGTACGCAAAACAAATCTCTATAACATAACACAATCACTTTTCCTACAACATAACTATTATAAAACCCTTCATTTTATTTTCATTGGCAGAAGTGAATCAAAATAGAGGTTCACAAATAAAAAAAATAGATTAGTGCCGCATGGGGGGTAGGGCGCCACTGATTTAAATAAAAAAAATTATTTATTGAGTGTGGTGCGGGGTAGTCTGCGGCAATGGTTAGGGAAAAAAATTAACGAGTGTCGCGGGGACCCGTGGGTGTCATTTCCCCTCGCGGCACTTAAAGACCACAAATCGTAATTTCTTTCAACGAGATACCAAATTGATATATTTAAACTGAAAAAATACCAAATTGGTTAAAGAGCCCCATAAGTTATTCACATATTACAATATAATAAAGCTCTAAATTGTGATAAAATAAGCCACTAAAATTTGTCTAGTGTGAGGGGTTTTGATAGTTTGAATTATGTTGTGAGTTCAATTCCTTCTTGTACTCGGAAAAAATAAATCGTGATAAAATAATTCATGTTTTATATGATTTTTTTTTCTCAAACCAAGCCCATCACATCAACTAATGATAAATACGCAATTACATTATAAACCAATATGAATAAAAATAGGAGGATCTGCATTGAATATAGATAATAAATAAAAGACATAAAAATAAATGAAATTTATGTACTATATAACCTAAAAATATAGGTATAAAAATTAGTTAAACCTTTTTTTTTGTAAACATTAGTTAAACCTTTAATACATTATGTATAAAAAAAAATAGTTAACCCAATATATTTTGACAAACTATTCTATGAGTATTTATAAACAGTTGCTTGTAGAAAGTTCTTTGTTATTTAGTAAAAATATTATAGAAAAATTCAAAAGGTTGAAATGGTAAGAATGTAATGAGAAACTTTTTACATATTAGTTGGTGCATACTAGTCGCGTGGTAGTGCGTAGAAAACATAAGTTGTGCAATTAAATTTTAAGTAAGTTAAATTAAAATAAAAAATGTCTACCAAAAAAAAAATAAAAAAATAATTTGATGCAGTTTGTGTAAAAAAGAAATTAAAATTGCAACCAATAATCTGTTACAATATTGGAGGAGTTTGATATTTTATGCAATTATTAGTATCATTAATTATGTTATATAATTAGATGATAATATACAAAAAAGAAAAATTATGTTCAGAGTGCATCAAAATTAAACTCTTAGAATAGTAATAACAAATTGAGGGTGATTGACCATTGTGCTCATGTATATATAAAAAAAACTTATTACTTTTCCTCATTTTCAAACTATGCATTAATTTTAACATTTTATTAAAATTATACACTAATTTGTTCATCTTTGACCATTGTTGATCACGAGTTACTTAAGTAATTAGGCGAGTAGTTACTAGTTACTCGACTAACTCAAGCAATTGAGCTATTGAAATTTGGATTCACGAACATTTTTAATTCAAACCAAATTCTAATATTTTATATATGTATAAATTGACTTGGAATGAGTGTGTGTGGATCCTTAACCATTGAGGATAATCCTCATTCAATTCAAGGTGTTAAAACAATTGAGAGAACTCCCCACATATATAGGTTTGAGGGTCTAAAACAATCGGTGAAAATCTTCATTCGAACTCTTTCTACCCTAAACTAATTTTACTAAATTAAATTTTATGTACATATTTATCTTCACGTGATATTGCTTTTAAAGATTTATGTCCATTTACTTTGTCACTCTCGAAACCTATGAAGGAAGTATGTTTTTGGAAAAAAATTTGCCTAAATCTCATCCGTTAATGAGGGACTGTCCTCAATTATTTTAGATTAAACACTCATAAGTCTATTAATACATGTACAAGATATTAAAACTTAATTTGAATAAAAGATATTTGTGGATCCAAATTACTGAGTTGCTCATTGCCCTTATTTACTTGAGTAATTAAGGACAGTTACTTGAGTAATTCATTTTACTTGAGTAGCTCTGGCTCAATTAATCAAGTAAATGTCAGGCAATATGGTTAAACAAGAACAAATTGATTTATAGTTTTCAAAGAGGGGCAAAATAGTAATTTAAAAAAAGAAGACAAAAGGGTCAATCAACCGCAAATTGATTGAAACTCATATTTTGTTTGTATGCCTACCGGTATAACTTATAAGAGTAAAGCAGTTAATACTGGGTTTGTGTTAATTAACTTTGTTCGTGATCAACTCACATTAATCATACTCTTGAATAGGGGTGGTAAATGAATCAGGGACTTTTGCCTCATCTTGTGAAGGCCTGAGCTTATATTTATAAAATTAGTTGTTGGAACTAGACTTGGAATTATATAAAAGCTCATTTAAAAAAAGATCTCAGACTCCAATTTAAAAGCTCAGCCTTAGAGCCTCTCAAGTTGGCCTGGTATATTAAATTTTTTTATTTTAATTTTTTATACTACTTGTAATAGCTCTATCTCTCCTCAATCCATTTCACTTATTTTATTGGTTAAATAGACTTTTTGAATTATTTTGTTCTATATTTTGCTGTTTGGATATACATTGAATTTGTGAATATTTATAGAATTACTAATATTGTTCATTATATATTATGCTTGGATAAATTTTCGTTGTCTTATTTTTTTAACATGTTAAACCAGACTTTTATTTTTTGTAAATAAGTCAAGTCACATACAGATAATTATATTCATGACAAGAAACAGACTTAATCAGACACACAATTAAATACAAACTCAACTTTTTAAGATTAAAACTCCACTCAACTCGATCCGGCCCGATAACATCTCTACCTCAAGTGTGCAGTTACCGCACATCACGGAGTTTGCTCTAGTATAATTAATTTTTGCATTCAAAGTTCATTAAAAAGGTTAGGTATTTGTCAATTTCCCTGTTCCTTTCAATTTATTCCCATTTCCTGATTTCTTTCTTATAAACAGTTAGCTTTGATAATTCAATTGGAGTGCATACTGTATGAGTGTATGTCTTATTCTCATATCATCATGTTATATGACAGATTTCAGTAATTCATTTACAGGTTAATAGTTAAAATCATAAAATAAAAAATTGTAAAACAAGAAAGTAAAAATTGTAACTTTAATTTTTGACATGTTGATATGTGAATGAATAACTAAGATCTTTCACATAATATAGTTCGGTGAGAATTAAGACACTAGAGAATCACTCTCTAATTGAGCTGAACCCTATGTTGTTCTCGTTTATTGTTTAGCTTGCTTATCCAATTCTGATATCAAAGTCAATGTTTAATAGNCTTGTGTGAATTGAATATATGAAAATAACGGTTGACTTGATGAATATAACCAAACCTGATATAACTTTATGAATACTGAAAAAAACTTTCATTTCAGGGGAAACAAATGTAAACTTGAGATTAATACTCAAAGGGGAGAATGTTAGAATTTTTTTTTGGTAAACAATGTTAGAAATTTAATTGTGAGCAATGAAGTCCACATTAGTTAGAAATTAATTAAATAGAGATCATATATAATGAAAATATCATAAATCTAACACAAAATTTTGGGTTAAAATATGCTATCGAGCTAATTATTATCATGAATTGTCGTTTAGTATATTAATTAATAATAGTTCTCCCATCATCAAGTTCCGTTCGTTACCCAACAAATATTATCGATGCAATAAATTTTAATATTTTGAATATGGGTTTTATAATTCTCATTCAATATGAGAATTATAAATTTTTTACACACCTTTCGATTTCCGTATTAATATGAATCATATATATAATTTTTCTAATACATGGATCCCACATATTTTTTTATCTTTATAACATAAAATCTCAATTCTCCTCGAATATAAGAATTATAAAACCCTCTGAATATTTGATTCCAGTATTTCAGTTCAAATCAAATAAGTGAATGGGAAAATGAGGAACTTTTGTGGCGGCCAGTACAATACGCCATACTAAATGCGATGTAGGACAATTCAAAGGGATTTGTCCGTTCTTGATATTTTAATGTGTATATTGACTTTTATGGCAATCATAATGCGGAGATGTATACCAGATGTAAGCAAGATGTTAGATATTTTTAGTTTCTTATGATCAATTTTTTTTAGTATTATTTTAATTATTATTGAAATTTTTTAACCTAATAATAATTAAAGTGATAAAATATTCAATAATAATTAAAGTGGTAATAAAAAAATTAATAGTAAGAGTATCTTATTTCTATATAAAAAAGTTAAAATAATTGACAGATATGATGTACGTTGCAATCTAAATTTTATATATATTTCAGGAGTGAGATCTATTTATTACCAATTAAATTTATTATTTCTTAACACTAAATTTTAATCGTTATTTTCTCTTAATTTAATGATTATAATTTATTGAATAATATTTATTAATTCATAATAAATTATCACCGTCAAATTGACGAAAATCAATGATTAAAATTTGATTGTAAAAAATAATAATCTTAATTTATGGTAAATATATGATGTCTCATAATTAAAACTTACTAAAAATCAAAGATATTATAAGAATACATAACATCAAAAAATAAAAATAAAAATTGATGCGTCATTATAGAGCATATGGTCGGCAAGCATGTCGCAGTTTTGCGTCTTCTTGTGGCAGTCAGTCCAAATAGGTGTCAAGCGACAAAAGCATTATTGAAATTTGTCTCCCTTGGCAGTTGGCATATCTCCTTGGCCATGATTTGACAAATATTACATCAATTCTAATCATAAGTTATTTAAATATTTTCTTATACATCAATATGGTTAATCCTGACGCATCAAAATTGGACATTAGAAATTTAGTATTATATTTTTTTATAAAAATAAAAAATTATTCAATCCAAAATTTTAAATTATTAGGTAAAATTATATTAATAATTTTATATTTATTTTTTTAATATGTCTTCTCATATAAAAATTTATTGGACTTGAAGAATGGATAATATATCTATTTATTTATACTAAGAAACTCTATAATATTTAATTGTCATTTTAATTCAAAAACTTAATTAAACTTTTATACCTGTAATAATAAAACTGAGTTATAAATTATTTACCTTGGAGGAGACTATACTGACCCTTGAATTCAATTAAGTTAATAATTTATATACAATTGATCATATTATATAATAAAAAAATTCGTCCACTAAATATGCCCATTCAAATATTAACTTCTTTTACGGCAATTGCCCGGTGCCATGATCACTATTTATAACGTATTTATTGTTGTAAAATATGTGTGTATGACTTTTTGGCTATTTATATGTTTATGATGCGTATACAATATAAATATAACGCTAATCATGTATTAAAATGTAATCATTTTTTCTATTAAAAAAAATGTAACCATTTTTCTGTTTATGTTTAAAGTCCTATATAATTAAGGACATAACTTCTATAAAAATTGAAATTCTTTGTGATTTCAGAACTTGGTGATCTTCTCATACAAAAAAAAATATATAGAGTTATAATCATTATTGAAAAATAATGAAGTAAATTTTAACAATTTCGTAATGTATATATATATATATATATATATATATATATAAACAATTTCAGTGGTTAATTTTCTAAATAATAATTGTAAATCTATATTTTTCTCTCTAAAATACACTTTCCATTTCAGAAGAATCAAATTCCTAAGTAAATATTAGGGTTAAAATGGTAAACGTACTCTCTTACCACTTACCAGTGAAAACAAACTTCAAATTTGGATAATTATATATTACAATAATTCAAAATTTGTTCGAAATATAATGTATAAAGTTTGGGATTCACATAATAATTTAATTATTTGGCAGAGCCTATCATCAAATGGTTAATATGTTATATTCTTTAGCACATTAAGTTGCATAATGGCTGGGGGATTCTTCTACTTTTTAGACACGAGAAGAACACAAAGCACTGTGGGAGAATTGGATTCTAATTCAAGATGTTTAATCGTCCAAGATTTTTAGGGCGAGAAAAAAAGCTTTTTTTTTTAAATACTATTTTAAAATGTAGACTATATTTATTTTTTACTCTCTTATTAGATTTAATGTTTCCTTTTAATTGATGACTACTGCAGAACTTATATTAATTTGATAAATTGTCTTCGAAAAAAAAAAACTAATCAATACAATTTGTGTTTGGTTCAGCAACTATATATAATTGATAACATCAAAGTTTTGCATGTATCTTCATTAGACGGTATTTTATAGGGAAAAATAAATCTTATGTTATAGGAGATTTCAAATTTCATGTCATAGATATATGAAGTGTCAGATCCACCTATTTAAAAAAACAAAAAACAAAAAATGAGTGGCACACCTTTTTATGGTGAGTGCAGGAAGGATTTGTTTTCTCATAAAAACAAATCCCTAGTTTATAATATGTTAATTGATTACAATGAGGTGTTTCGAATTAGTTCCAATAAAGGTGATGTGCAGATGTGCACTATAAATATAAATAAAAAATCTTGGTTGATCTAATTCTGTATTTTAGAGGGAAAAATATAGAGTTATAATCATTAATAAATAAGATAGTGGAATAAATTTTAATAATTTCATATGTTGTCTATATACATATATATTATCAAAAAATTTAATTATTAATTAATTATTATAAATCTATACTTTTCTCTTTATAATACATTCCGTACTTTAAAAAACACCAAATTATTAAATACACTGGTATGTAACTTCTCATTTATCAATGAGAGCAAGCTTCAAATTTGAATATTTATTACCAATAATACAAAATTTAAAATAGAAATTTAACAAATATATCCATTTTCGACAAAGTATTTTTATCACTTATGGTATTTGCCAGTAGAGCAGGCAAAATAGGCTCGACTCGACGGGTCAACCTACCCACCAGCTAAACGGGGTGGGGTGGGGCGGGCTGAGTTTTTCAACTATCTTCAAAGCAAGATAGGGCGAGGCGGGCTCGTTTTTGGGGGGAGTTGATGGCGGACATAGGCAGATGGGGGTGGATCAGTGTAAAATTGGCTCGGCCTGACAGGCTAACCCACCCAGCTCGCCAAATCGAGTGGGACGGACCGAGTTTTTCGGCCTATTTTAAAAAATGGGACGAGACGAGCTGATTCATTTCTTGATGGATTGATGACATGGCGAGCCATTCACTATACCACCTTTATTCGCCAGCTGATATATTCTTTAGACATAAGAACACAAAGCAATATGGGAGAATCAGAAACACATGGATTGATTGCACATGAAATAAAGAATTGAGTTGATGTGATCCCATTTTCGGTCCCTATAGGTGCTTAACCTAACACCATGATCTCTTGTGCTAAATGCCAAATCAAGAATAACTAGTAAGATTATAGTGATTAGTGGGGGCATTAGGGGTTCTTTTCAGCTAGGGAAAGTGGGCCAATATACAGTGGCCATCCCTTTTGTTGTCACCCATCTGTATCTCCCAAACTGTCTTCATCTCCCCAAGATTAAGTGATTATCTTTGCTGGAATAAATTCTCATGTGTGACAATTTAGTCATTAAAATTTAAATTAATAATAATTTTTTTCATCTTTTATATTTTGTCGGCTGAAATTTTTTTATATGACTTTATTAAAAACAATGGTGGGATCAGGAAAGGACTAGGAGGGGTATTTGTTCCTCAAATTCATACAGACCTTTGTGTTATACTATATTTAGATTTAAAATAAAAAATAATGCAACATAAGTTTGTTACCCTTTAAACTCAGTCTCTCAGCTTTTGTTCTTATTTTTTTTTTATATTGGCATAAAATTTGGAAAAAAAATTCAAATTTAATTAGGTATTGATCCAGTATCATATTACTTTTATTTAAATTTGTGTGAATTTTACTCCCTTTAGTTTCTTTATAAAATTTTCTGATTCTGCCATTGATTAAATAATTAATTATGCTGATGTTGATTATGCGGATGTGGCATGTTTGTAGTTCCAATTTTCAGATACCGTTGGCCTTGTTTGCACAAAAAACAAAATAGTGGGACCGCTCCTTAAAAAATTTCAGTGGTACAGAATTATTAATTATTGGGTGATTCTTTTGAAAAATTTGCAATATAAATGAAAGAAAATAATAAATGGAAGAATTTTTTTCATATTAAATAAAGGGAAAAATATTTATCCTTTTAAATGACACAACTTATATCCTTTCACCCTTACAAAGAAGTGGAACCCACACCTTTAGTTTTTTTTGTCAACTCTCTCCTCCTTTATCTATCTTTTTCTCTCTCTTAAAATGACATAACTTTATATCTTTTAAAATGACACACACTCTACCCTTACATAAAAGATCACTTAATTAATGATGATTATGGACCACTGCAAATTTTTTCTTCAATAAGTGTTTGCTTGTAGATAAGAATAAGATTCCGTTCTCTTCTGTTTATGGTTCCAATTGAAGTTAATGAGTTTAATTTGACAGAGAAAATTTGAAGTTTGACGGCCGTGGTGGATAAAGGTAGTTAGGACTTCCGATGAATGATTTAGATTAAAATATATTTTTCTCACACCCATTTTTAATATAATTTTATATGTTTTTTTTTTATAATTTGGTCCTCGTGTATATTTATTTTTAATGTTGTCTCTGTTCAATTACAACTAATTTTGTATAAAAATATTGAATTTTTAATACTTATACATGACAATAATTTTTAATTTATTTGTTATACTTTGCTGTGTTTTGATTTTAATTAAAAATATTATAATAATAACATACGAAGAACACAAAGTTAAAATATTTATTTATATAAGGATTAAATAATTTTTTATATAAAAAATAAATTAAGAATTAACTATTGCATATGACGAAAAAATACTTTAAATCATACTTTTAAGTCTTTTTAATCAATTTTCAAATAATCATTTTATCATTAGATAACATTAAATAATATTGTTTATAAAATATTAAATGTATTTATTTTACATTGAATAGTTTATATATTAAATATTAAAAGAATATATAACATTATTACTTGGTAAGATTTAAAGTATAAACTGAAAGGGATAGTCGGCATGCACATAGCCACAAATTTTGTGATCAAACACGTGTTCAATCCATTCCTTCTATTTCTGACAATTATCTGAGCGTTGTGCCGCCTGTATCCTTTACACTTGCACCTTATTAATCTATGATGCTCTCTCATCTTAATATATAATTTATGTTTGAGTTATATATAAAATTATATTTGAGTTTAATTTTGATTCAGCTTAAAATTTTGCCATAATTAAACTCAAAAAATAGTGAAATAGGACATGATTGGATTTATCATTTTTATCAATATTAGATAAAGATATATCCATCAACCTCAAAATCATGTGATTTTATGAATTGAGGGAATTAATAAAATATATTTTGATAAAATTCATATAACAAAAATAAATCAAAATTTCTAACTTTATTAATTCTCATAACTTTCAAAACAACATAATTTTGGGATTTATAAGATAATTTTATCATTGATGGCACCGGCGGACCCACATAGGGGCACATGTCCGCACTTAGATTTTAGGTTTTTTTTTATATGTATTTATTTATCTCTTGTTCAATATTTATATTAGTCACTGTTAAGTTAATTTTATAATACAGATGTTAAATATCTTTTTGCGTTGAGATTAAATATCAGTAATTTTTATAGCATAATACTATTTTTCATGTAGTAACTGAAGAGATAGGATAACTTGGTTTTCTGAGTTTGCACACACCAATCACTCAACTCAACAATCATTGGACATAGCTTCACTGTTATACTTGTTTCACTAGTAACATTTAATTTATAGCAAAAATATTTGTTCTTTTAAATGACACAACTTGTGTCATTTCACTTTCATAAAAAGGTGAAACCCACACCTTTTTTTGTCCATTCTCTTCCCATGATCTATCTCTTTCTCTCACTTAAAATGATACATTTTACATCATTTAAAATGACACATACTTCCCTTAATTTATACGTCATTTTTTACTAATTTATATTTTTATCTGCCCAGAATTGCTATTCATCCTATATGTTTTCCTGCATCGATAAATCAACTCTTCTGTGTGAAAGTTATATCAAAAAAAATTTCAGCCACTTAATGTGTGCACATGATTTTTTTTTTTTTTTGCTGGGTCAGGCTACTGGTTGATGGAAAAACAATAAGCCTTTAGTTTATATTCAATAAATAATAATGGAACGTGTCTATTTTGTTATTTGAAGGACGATTAAGCTAGCAAATCGAGATAGATAGACAAGTTAAAAGTACTAAGTAAAGAATGGACCATACCAGATAGGGTTATGCAATTGGGCTGTGTTAGCTGGCTAAAGCCCATAGTGCTGGAATACACAACCTAGTCCTAATGGATATCGGCCCAATAATCCCAACAACGAACCCCAAGATTCGAAAAAACTCAAATAATGTAAAATTTTAATAAAAAAAGTCCATTTTACTCCCTCTATCTTATCTTAATGTGTATTTTAAGAAATGGATAGTGTGATTCCTAAACTATTTTAAGTGAACGTTTTAGTTATTTTATCTAGTTTCCGCCCAATACGAATAAAATTTGTTACACTCAAATCAAGTGACTACTTTTTATCCCAAATTTGTTGATATAAAAAGTTCAATTTACATGTACCAAAAAAAAAAAAGTTCAATTTACTCCTTAACTCTGGTTTAAATGCACTTTAGTCTTGAAACTTTAAAAGTATGACATTTTCCATTTACTTTTGATGAACAATTAAATGGAAGAACTCAAACCCACACTTTAGAAGTTAGGGCATATTTAGTGCACAGTGAAAGATAGGGTCTGATAGTATAAGGTCTGATTGTATAAGACCTGATTAAATTTTAAACTATCCAATATTTGACATGGTATTGTATAAGATAATGTATTGTATAAAATAATATCATCTAGTGTTTGATAATGGATTGTATAATACTAAATAAGATAAAAAAATATTTTTAACAAAAATAATAAAGAATTTATATAAGTATTCCAAATATGTTACACGATATTAACTTTTATAAAAAATTATTGATTAATGTGTCCAAAATAATATATTAATTTTTATAAAAATAAAAATATTCAATATTTTAAAAATTAATATATCAAAAAATTAATTTTTATTTTAATATATTAATATTGAAATAATATATTAATTCTTGAGAGTTGCACTGGTCAACAATATTAATACATCAATCCCTTATCATGCCTAATCTCATCCTCTTAGTCTTGACTAATTTATACATCATTTTGATGTATTAAGAGGTTGTGTTGTATATGCTTATACAATATGATGGTCAAATCAAACAACTAAAATGTCATAACGTATAGTATAAACTTATACTATCAGGCCTTATACATCACACCAAACAGACCCTTAGGAGTTGGGTTATGCATTTTTAAAATTTCAAAATTAAAGTTCAAGTGTGTCACAATCGAGTGAAGAAAAATAGAGCAGAAATGGAACTTCTATAAGATGTATTTGGTTTAGAAAAACATTGAGAAACAATATTGTCTTGAAAAATAATAATACATTTTACAGTCGATTATAGATAGGGAAAGTGTTAGCAACATATATTGTCTGATTTTTTTAAATAAATATTTTAAAATTAATTATGAAAATTATTAATAAATTTTAAAAATATTTATTTTACACTAAAGAATGAAAATAAACTACTTTTAATAAAACTAATTATTTTAAAAAATAAATTACGAAAAAAATTAATTTTGAAATGAAAATTATAGAAAAAAAGAAGAGAATTTGTGATTCTTTTTTTTGGTTTGATGAGGTAAAAAGAGAGTTACAAATTAGGGACATGAGTTTTTTTTTTTTGGCTTGTATCTAATATATTCACCCTAAAACACATAAGTCTAATATATTTTTAAGAGAATTTGTAAATTGTAACTAATGCTCACTTTTTAATCAGCAATGGTTGTGATTGCATCTTTCAAAAAGCTATCTCATTTCACTTTTTTGCATAATCCCTCTCCTTGTAATAGAATGCTTCAATTGGAATAACATAAGTTACATTATGAAATTCAATGTAACAGTTTAAGTCATGCAATAACTTTGTAATGGATATGATTGGCATGGAATTAGTCAGGTACAAGAAAAACATTATGTAAAATAAGGTAATCTTTAATGAGTGTCATTCCTGAGTATGACATACAAATGCAAGAACCATTTGGTAAGGTAAAGGCTATAGGTGTTATTTTATGCTAGGAAGATAATTGAGAGGTTAAGCATGTGATATCATCTATTGCTATAGTATTTCATGATCAGGGAGACAAGAGTTTACCTAATGAGTTTGATTATGCATTAAAGATAGAAATCTGTACCAGATTCGTGGCATGAACTATTGGTTATGTTTTGGATTTTTAAAGAAGATCCATCAAATCTAAGGGTGTGCATAGGTTGAATTGAACTTAATCGAACTGGTTTAAACCGATTTGGTTAAAAAAACTGAACTTTTTTTTAACCCAAATCAATTCGGTTACCTCCAAAAATGATTCGATTTGGTTTAGAACCAGCTCAGGTTGAACCTATTCTGAAAAGAAAAGAAATTAAAGAAATAAAGTAACAAAAAATAAAAAAAAGAAGCCACTAAATAAATAGAAAAATAGAGAGAAAAATAGAAATTAAAAATCAAGAGGAAAAAAAAATAAATAAAAAATTTGATTCTTGAACTGGCTTCTAAAAATCAGTACAGTTCATGAACTGATTCTTTAAAAACCAGTTCAATTCATGAACTGGTCTTTAAAAACTAGTTATTTGTATTCCTCTCTAGAAATTGTTAAATCTTGATATTCTTCATATGCTCTTCTTGAAGATCATGTCGTTAGATTACAAAATTTTCGCAAAAGCCCCCTTCTAGTTTCTTAATTATCATTTCAAGCAAATTACAAAAAATAAAGAGTAAATACCCTTTTTGGTCCTCAGCAAATTTCATGATGCCCGATTTTGTCCCTAGCAAATAAAAAGGCTATTCATGGTCCTAAGAAATTCAAAATGGACCCATTTAGTTGAAATTGTGGTCCCTCACAAATTCAAAAAAAAACCCACATTAGTCCCTCAAAAGGACTGAAATGCACTTTGAGTTTCTTAGGTACCACGAATAGCTTTTTTATTTGCTAGGGACTAAAGCGGACATCCTAAAATTTGTTGAGTACCAAAAATGGTATTTACTCAAAAATAAAAAGCTAATCGTTTAATTCAAACAATCCATAACATATAATT
The DNA here is from genome assembly GCA_032173675.1 of Gastrolobium villosum. Taxonomy (NCBI): domain Eukaryota; kingdom Viridiplantae; phylum Streptophyta; class Magnoliopsida; order Fabales; family Fabaceae; genus Gastrolobium; species Gastrolobium villosum. Next base: position 22,752 of record JAVKPL010010595.1, read on the forward strand.
TATCACAATTATAGAACCTATAATAGCACATATATACAAGATTTCAAAAAGCAATTAAAGTGCTAGAAATAAAGAGTTTAGAGTTTAAAGAATTGTAAACACAATATATCCTGGTTCGGTTACCACTACTTGTGACCTATGTTCAGACTGAAGACGCTCGATCAACTTTTTCACTAATGGTCAAGCTTCATGCACGCTTGACAAACCTTTACAATCTTCCAAGATTTTGAGTTCTTGGATACCTTTCAACTTCTCTCCAAATTTACTTAGGAATTTGGTGAGCTTTCAAATACAAGGGTTTCACTACTCTTTCAATTCAAGAATACAAGAAGGTAAATGTTTGGAAATGAATATACATTCTTAAAGTGTGGATATACAACTTGAAGCATTATGGGTATATGGATTTTCATAATATGAGTTCAAATATGTGTAATCTTTGAAATATATGAAATGATATACAAATGATAGTGTAGAAGCTCTTAAATCATCCTTAAGATGTGTAAGAATGATGGTCAATCAATTTTAGGGTCGTAAGGAATGTATATATAGTGATTTTACCCAAAACTAGCCATTTATAGTTGTTCTGAAGCAATGGTGATCGATTACCACGTTCCGGTAATCGATTACCAACCCTATTACAGGTTGGAAATTCAGCAACAAGAACATTATTTCGTATTTTGAGCATAACATGAGCTATTATTATCGAATTGATGTGATCTTGGTCTCATTGGAAAAATTAAAGAGATATCTACAACTTCTATTAAGAACACAAGATCCAAATCCATCATAGTGGATACAAAAAATTGTCTGAAAGATAAAAACCCAAATTATGCAGCAAATTTTAAGTTCAAATGTGTTCTATCTTGCTTTGAACTTCTTTTATGAGAGATATTGACTTGATAAATATGTTTTAAAGTTATAAGACATTTAAATAACATTTTCCAAGGGTTTTTCAAATCTCTTTTAAGTATTTAAAGGTTATGGATCATGCAATTTGAAAATCATGTTTACTTTGATAAAAGCTTTGAGCTAATGCAATGCAATATACCATATATCCTTATAATCATGGGAAAAATGTTTATCCTTTTAAATGACACAACTTATATCCTTTCACTCTCACAAAGAGCTGAGACTTACACCTTTATTTTTTTTTTGTCAACTCTCTATCTCCTCCTTTATTTATCTCTTTCTTTATCTTAAAATGACACAACTTTACATCCTTTAAAATGACACATATTTTTCCCTATAATCATATCTAAGTCCTAAAACTGTATTCTAATAAGGAATTGGACTTAGCTTGTTGCATTGAATCTCAGATATCGATTATTTACTTGAGCTTAATGCTTTGACTTGTTGGTTTTGGTCATTTTTCATCGTGCTTGTGATATTGAGCTTCTTTTAGATGTTGTCCATGATTTGTTGTCTTTGACCCTGGTGTTGCTTTTTTAATTATTCTTTGTAGCTTTTGACCCAATGATCTTGCCACTTTGATATGTCATTACTCTTGTTGTGTAGCTACATCATACATCTTCAATATCCATATATGGTTGATATTTTTTGCTCTTCATTAATCATCTTCTCTTTTTGTTGTCACTTTGTGATTATCAAAACATACCTTGTATCTACACATGTGTTGCCAGATGATCAGCATTTGTTCCCTTTGTATATCCAACAGGGAAACCATGCTTAAGATAACACTTGTTTACAATGTGATTGGGTTCTTTTATAGTAAGTATAAAATTTCAAATTATTTCCATGCATCCTCTTCCTGAGTAATTTGAATGTCCACATCCTTTATAGGACGTTTCTCCTTGCAAGCTTTGATGCTTGTATGCATGACTTGATTTCCAATGGTAGCATTGCATCTTTCTTATTGACAGATTAAAGAAAAGACTTTATTCACATTAAGAAGTGGATCGAGGAGCATTACCTAAGAGCAAATCCCTGTATACTATTCATTGAGTCCCTCAATGAAGCGTATAACATGATCTCTTTCTTTCATGGAGTTGATATATGTAAGAACCTTGCAAGAAGATTAGATTCTGCAAGGAGTTTGATATTTGCAAGTAGGCTATGGTTGAAGGCTATCCATCTCATCGCATAATATCTTTAGTTACATATAGTAATCGGAGACACTTCTCTCTCCTTTTTGCATCCTGAATATATCATCTTAAAGGCCTGATATTCTAAAGATATCAGATTGTGCAAATCTTTCTTGCAAAACATTCTATATATCTACATCCTTGTCCATCCATAGTATTGAGGTACTATGAATTCACTGATCAATCTATGGATCCATGAAAGGACCATAATGTTGCACTTTTTTTCCCAAGCTCCATATGTTGGACTCTTAGCTTCTGGTAGAGTGATGGTTCCATCTACTAAAGCTAACTTATTCTTCGAAATGGTGAAACGAGAACTAACATTGGATTCTCGTTGAGATGAAGATAGTAAGGACCTGATCTTCTTATTACAATTTCTAAGGAATTTGTTGAAGTTGAGCTTTGGTTTTCCATGTTGTATCAAAGATTTTTAAAGAGAAGAAGAGAAAGAAAATAGATCAAAAGTGAAGCAAAAGAAATCAAGAAAGGAATAGCAAAGCTCTAAATGAGCTCTGATACCATCTAAAGATTCAAAGAATGAAAGATTGTTTTCAACTTAGGACAGTGGCGGAGCTAGGATTCTTAATTAGGGGTTGGAGCGAAAATAACCAAAGCAGCCGAGAGATCCAAAGCTGGGACGTAAGAAAAGGAACTGTTATAGATTTGGGGGGGGGGGGGGGGGGGCAAAAAAAACCCAAATTAGATTTTGATTTTAAATAGCAACCAAAAAAAGGAACAAAAAGGCCCAATTTGAAGAGAGAGCCATGCAGGTTATGAGAAGATGGATTTTAGAGAAGGGTTCATGAGATGTGCAACTCTCACTCACACTTAGTAGAGGAACTGTTGTTGATTCCATTCTTTCAAGTTACTATTGCTTTGCTACTTCACCAACACACTAAAAGGAAACTTCTTTCGGATAAAAAATCTTAGATAAAATTTTTTTCTTCAATTTTGGAGGGAGGGGGTGGGGTGGCCAACCCTAGCCCCTTGGCTCCGCCCTTGACTTAGGAGAAGCTTACACTGCACTATTTTCATATATACAAATAGCAGAAAAGAAAAGATGCGGGAAAGTAAAATAACAAAGCAATAGTTTGTTACAATAGAAACTACTATGTGCTGACGTGTCACTGAACATGAGAAAAAATGAAAACTAAAAAGTAGAAGTTTTGGAGATGCATGAAGTGCATGGAGTGATCTATAGTATGATGGATAATAATGATTTCTTGTATCAAGTTTATTCCCTTTAGTCCTTAGGTAATGTTGTGCTCGTATTCGTGTTCTTCAATGTTGTATATTACATCTCATTGAACTCAATTAAGCCTAATCGTTTAGCTATAACTCCCTTCTGCATCTTTGATAATAACTGTAGGATCTCAATTATTTGTGTTAGGATGCTTATATATTTTTTTTTATCAAGAATTATCGTCAATACTTTTCTTGTTTTCTTTGGTATTCTCATTGAGTCAGTTGTAGTTTAGAGTGAAATATTATGTAAAAAAATGTGTAATGATGGATTGAGTCGTGGTTTTATTCAAGTGGCCATTTTCCAAATTGTATTCTAATTTTGTTGAAGTTAAATGTGGGACTTATCGGTGATTAGGTTAAATTTGGATTACAAATATTTCTTGAATCGGTTGAATTATGGGTTTGGAATAATGTTGAAGAAGGATATATGAATTTTCCACTGTTCATGATGAAAATAGTAATCAAAAAAGAGGATTGTGGAGCAATTCTATACCATTGTTGTTCCTTTTACATAGCTAAGCCCAAATCATTAGTTAAGCTTCAATTTTTTGTTTTGTTTTGTTTGTTTGTTTGTTTGTTTATTTTGACTCTAGTGTTTGTTGTTTAGATCATTACTCAAGGACAAGAAATTTTTTAAGTTTATGGGTGTGTTAATTCTATGAAAATGGAGTTATGTTAGCATTTTCGAATTTAAATGTAGTTTATTTTTAAAGCATCATTTTTGTTGTTGTTTTAGTTTTATAACCACATTCAGTATTATTTTTATGTTTTATGAATTTGTTACAATCTGATATAAGTGAAAATATAGGTTGCTAATGATATTTTGAATGCATTTGATGCTGTTGAACCTAGACTAAGGGTTTATTATTCTCATGTATAAGAAAAAAACTATTGCTCAATTCTGCAAAAAAGATAGAATAAGGAAGCCTGTGGTTGCTAAGGGGGACATCTCTCTCACTGTTGCTAAGATCATAGCTTGTATTTTTTTTACTTGTTTTTTTAAAAGAAAACATGTATTCAATGTTTGTCCTATTTTATGAAGCCATGACCTAAATGTGTACTGGTTAAAGAATAAGAGTACCCGTTTGATGTGATTAGTTAGGCACATGAATGCTCATTATTATGTTTTGCTGGTTTATTAGGCATTTACCTACAATAACTAATGGATTAGGTTTTCCGGAAAGGAATCTAAGTTAACATATATAAAATAGTGTGGTTAGAATGGTTGAAGTAATTAAATCTATCTAATTAAATTGATGGGTTCTGTAATGGGTTGATCTCTCACAATTGTTTGAACTTGAATTTCAATGATTTCTTATTTAAAATTGACATAGGAATATGCGTGAATGTAGATCGGGATAAAATATTGCAAGATTGTTGAAAAACTTATGCAAACAATAGCATTCTAGTTAATTGATATATATTGATACATATGTAGCACCGACACGGGACACGTAACATGATACGATACGACACTCCGACATGTTAATTCTAAAAAATGTTAGATTCTGACACGTTAGGACACGTTTTGATATCGAATAATATTTTTAATTTATGTTGCGTATATTATATTTAATATTCAATAATTTAACAAAAAAAATTAAAGTTAAATTTACAATACCCATTAATTTTGCAAAGAAATATAAGATATGACAAATATTTATATTAAATTCATTAAAATGATAATAGTAATTCAACGAATCTAATAGTTAAAACTAAAAACGCAACGTAAAACAACCTTTGAACCTTTTTTTAAGTTTCTATAACGTGCATTGAAGTGTCGGGGAATGTCAGGAAGTGTCGGACACGACACTTCGAGATCTTTGAAGTGTCGGTGCTTCATAGAATAATTGATACTGTGAATAGTTATGGAACCATCCTTATCCATTGACTTCCTCATTTAATTACCTGATCTATTTTTTAGTTTCTTTTAATTAACTTTTTAGTTACTTTCAATATGTATCCCAATTTTAATCACCTTTTCTAGTCTATTTTTTTTTTTTAGTATATTTCTAGTCTAAATTTTTTTAAGCGTTGTTTTTTTTAACTTCACATTAATTAAACTTGTTATCAGAACAATACTCTATTTACTTTTTTGATCGTATACAACAAGAACATCTTTCGTACATCGGTAGCATATACAACTATCATTTAAAAATTTACATCTGAAATTTTTGACTTTTTAATTTTTGCTCCGTACACATAATACAGGACACAAGAGATTTTTATTGGATTGCCGCACCGGATCAATGGTGGGGCAGTAACACAATAGAAATTTCGGTATACAACAAACAACAATGCACGGATGGACGATTGATACAGTACTTCTAATTATAAATATATACTTGTTTTCTTTCACTTTCCTAATCATTATAGTATAATATGATCGATTCATTATAGGAACGAAATTGGTATATCCATAATTTTAAGCTAAACATCAGCATGATATTCATGTAAGGTTATAATTGCCCATATATACATGCATATTATTATAATAGAAATTTATGTTATTATTTAATATATTTTTATGAGTTTAAGGAAATAAAATTATTTTCTATAACACCAAAATGAATTGAAGTTATAAAAATGCATTTTTTTCAACTCAAAACTATGTTATTTTGAAATACAAAAAGATAACTTAATTATCTTCCGAGAAATATTAAATTCATTTTTTATTAACTTTTTTTATAAATTAAAATTTTGAGAAGAGATTACGAATCTAAAGGACTTCAAAATCACTAACCTCGTTAGAAATTGAGACTGAAATTACATACCACTTAAAAAAATGATAAGTGGTACGTAATTTTAATAAGATTAGTGATTTTTTTTTTGAATAAATTCAAAGGTATCTCCATCAAGCACCGTCGGATCCTTTCGGAAATGACTCTCCCAAATCCTTTTTTCCATTCTCAGGACTCGAACTTGAAACATCTGATTAAGGGGACCAGACTCCTTACCATATGTGCCAAAGGAGTTTGATAACAACATCAACATCAACATCATCTTTATCCCAAATTAATTGGGGTCGGTGGTAGATGAACCCACATGAAAGATATAAAATTGTAGAAAAAATAAAATAAAAATAAAAATAAAAATATATATATATATATATATATAAATAAAAGTGAAAAAGAAAGGGACAAGAAGAAGTGGGGGAAATGAAAGGGAAAAGGACTAAAAAGGGACCATCTGGAACATAGGAATAACCAAGGGTCTAACCCTCCACCATACTTATAGCTTTTCTCCATTCCGTTCTAAGACACACCGTCCGCCAATCTATATCCCACTCAATTAAATCTTGTTTTACTACCTTCCCCCAAGTAAGTTTCGGCCGACCTCTGCCTTTTTGTGTTGAGCTCTTTTGTGTTGCCCAAACCACCTCAATATATAGCTCTCGGCAACCGGTAACAAACTTCTATGTCTTACAGGAGCATTCAGGGGCCTTGCTCATCATTGATTATAAGCGCAGTTACAATCTACGGGCAAACTTTTTCCTTTTATCATATTCCTTTTTCATAACCATAGCCCTTTCCGTAATCAATTAAACAACACTATAATTGTAAGTGCAATACGCGGAAGCATTTAGCTTAACAACAACACTAAACTTTCTTTTTATTCCACTCATTTTAAATTCATCAACTCATTCTCATTTCTTACCAAGTTCTATCCCTTTACGTATGCTACGCGTGGTTTCAATTCACGTACCATGTGGAGTTCTACCCATCAAGTTAAACCCCTTTCTTTTAGTCTAGAAAAACTTAAATTTTCAAAATTTGCACTGTGGTAATCGATTACCAGTGGGTGGTAATCGATTACCACCTGTCAAAAATGAGGCAGTAGCCAAATTTTTGACCTCCTCTGTTCTGGTAATCGATTACCAAGCTTGGGTAATCGATTACCTCACATGGTAATCGATTACCAAGCCTCAGTAATCGATTACCAGTGAAGACAGTAGCCAAATTTCGTCCCCTGTTGCATGGTAATCGATTACCATGCTTGGGTAATCGATTACTATGCAGTAAAAGTGACAGATTACAGCATTTTAAGCCCAAGAAGGGTTGTGTAATCCATCCCTAACCTCTTAGTACTCCACACAACACTTAAACATACTATAATTTAGGCTCTAGGCCCTTCAAACATGCATTTTCATTCAATTATGTATCATATACAAAGTCTTTAACATAATGGCCATTTTACATCAAATATGGTCCATTTTACAACATATTCACCAAGGCTTCAATTACAATGAATGTGGCAATGGACAAGTCCCATGCTCACTCAAATATACAATATATACTCATGACCTACATATACATCATATTGAAGGATCTAACATGTATTCATGAACTTACTAAGCATGGCATTTTCAACATGCATAGTTCATGACCTAAGTCTAAAGCATAAATCATATGCAAGATGTGTCCCTATCCAATGCTCATCACATGGTGCCTCCAACATGCACCTCATGCTCCACTCTTCCAGGCTCAACCTGACCTGAAATGATGCCCCACAACACGGGGTGAGATATATAAATATATCTCAGTAAACCAAGGGCCCTGGAGGTTTCTCCACCCCATGGCTCACTCAATGTGCAAATACAACATCATATAATATGCATGTAATACAATATCACCCATCAACTGGAGACAACCCGAGAACATCCACTCATGGATTCATGTTCAAGGACTCCATCATATAACTCCCGAGACAGTCCTGGCGCCTCTCCCATGGTTGAGAAGACTCCATGGCAATACCCAACCGGAACTCCTCATGAGCCCTATCCGGCGGACGTCCCCGTTTGGATCATCCTGGCGCCGCTCCCAGAGTCGACTCCACGGCAAAACCCGACTGGCATTCTCACAAGGACGAACCCAGCGGATGTCCAAACTCCACACACGTCAACTGGCCAGTGACCAAACAATTTTCACAAAATCAAGCAATATGCATACAAGCACACAATCACACAATGTCATAACCACATAATCCAACCACAACCATCCACTAGGTGTGGTGGAGCACACAAGGGCTAAACCCCAGTTCCAAAGGTTACCTCAATACCGAGCCCATGCTCCAAACGTAAGCTCCAAGCTTACCCGCTTCCAAAGCGTCCAAAAGAGGCAACCTAGATAATCCACAACATGATTATCAATCCATTTCCAAATCAAACATTAAATCTCAAATAATCATTCATTTTACTTCAATCTCTTTTATAGATCAATTTACCAATTATATCATGAATCACACACTCTTTCTTCTCATTCCATTTTACCACACTATACCATCATCCAATTAAACATCATTTTCAATCATTCAACTTCCAATACATCATTTTTATATCATTTTTCCTCAATTTTCATCATAATTCGGAGTCCTCCAAAAAGGTATGCCCCAAGGCTTTTCAATTCATTTTAACACTCATACTAATCATGTAATCATATTATCAACCTATACCAATGGTCCACCATTCAATTATTCAATTACATCACTTACCCATTTTCATGAAATTTCCACAAATTTTTCCTAAGTTAAAAACCTAACTTTTTCACCAAAATTTATCATAGCATTTCTAGCTTTCATGCATCATTCTAAGGCATTTTCATCTAATAGCATTTTTCCATTTGAGCTCTCTATCATCACACATCTAAAATCAAAGGTTCAAAGCATAAATTTCTAGATCTATGAAACCAACCACAAAAGTACCACAAATATACTCACCATCAAGTGTAGGAACACCACCAAGGCTCCATCAATCCAAAAGAGATCCAAAAACTCCAAAAACTCCAAGAACACCAAAGGGGTCGGATCTGAGTTTGTCCAAAAACGCAGCAAGGAGGTGGTTTCATGGCTTCTAAGTGTTACCAATGGATCTAGAAGGTTGTTTACAATAGATTTCAACACCAAAATCAAGCTGATTCGGTGAATAAATGAAGAAATGGCAACAATGAGAAGAAATGGGGTTTTGGTTTTTGGGGGGAGGAGGGCGCACGGGAGAAAGAAGAAAAAGAGAAGAAAAGAAGAAGAAAAAGAGGGTGGGGGCCAAGTGACTTCGGTCACACGGGTCCCACACGCGATCTAACTTTAACTCCGATAAAAATTCTGATCATATATTCTTAATCTACATATTTTTCCAGTCCATGACATATTTTTCTTTCCTCAAAATATTGATAAAAATTTCACACTTATCGGTACACTCGTACCGCAGTATTTAACACTTAAAAAGTCACTATTCATCAATTTTTCCCAAATTTGCCTATTCACTCAATTTTCCGCCCTGATTCCATTTCCAGCATTATTTTTGTCATATTAAATCTCTAACTCCATTTTTCATGCCTCGGTTTACGTTTTTGGCAAATTACCATTTTGCCCTTTTGCCCATTTTGGCCCTAATTCTCGGATTTTCACTAATCCTTCCCTTTTAAACCCATATTTTATCACATAAATTCACATTTAATTTTCCGAGGTGTTATATTCACCCCACCTTTTAGGAATTTTGTCCGCAAAATCAACTATGCACATATGCTAACTCGGGATACAGCCAGAGAATCTCAGTCCCCCGTACCCAAGAAGCTTCATCCAGTGCGCGGACACCAAAATAATTATTTACATTTTTATCTTTTGGCTTTTCAGCCACATTTCACAATAGTCTTGCCTTTCAAAGGCCCAATGGGAGACCTCAAGTCCTTCCCAATCTCAATCTCAACCGGTGACACCACATGTGAACAACCGGAGCGCACCACACAGTTGTGCACTATCCATGCTTTACCAAGCCAATTTCTTTCAATTTCTTTTCAATTTCTTTTCACAAGTCCGGCTACCTAGCACATATAGCCCATAATTTCTCTTGGCAGGTTTTCCTTACAAATTAACATATCAACCAAATATACCCATAGGGTTATGCTACATCCTATTCAATCTGTGCCACACAGGCAACTATTACTTACTGGCACAATACAGCCACAATTTTCCTTCTTTGAATTTTATCTCCACGGAGTATTAACTCTTGTCATCAATCTCTTTCACATTTCTTATTCCACATTAAACACTATTATGGAATCTCACAGCCTCTCAGTGCAACTCACCGAGTAATCATCCAGTTCCAGCTCACTATACTTTTATTTTCTGAGGGACAAATCCCCATTTTTGGCATTTAGCCACAACTCATATATACACATTTTGCTTTTCTCATGTTCTTAACCTCCAACATACAATTTCACCTCAACACTTTTACCTTTTACAAGCACCATTTCTGTGCTAAACGTTTGAATCCAACCCTACAGGTTTACCAACTTTCGCCAAAACACAACGGCGAATCACTTCTCAAGACCTTTATCTGGTCCCCACAGGACCACACATTACAACTTATACCTTACATCGGTCATTTCAAAACTTTCATCACGAATCCACTTATGAATTTTATACACTACATCGGCTAATTCAAAGCCTCCATCCATGGATTCACTCATTAATCTTCATACACTAGATCATATTTACAATTTTAACTAATCATCTCAAAACTTAACACATAGTTCATCATGAATTTCTCAAATTAAAGGCAACATGCCTAAGATTTCCACTAACAATTTTCTTTAATTACAGTTCCATACTCACGTTATCAATTCCACATGTATTTCATTCTATCCACCTCACCTTCATACATCATCATTTCATTTCAACATTATCATTTCATTCAACCAGTATGTATCACTCCAAGGTCACATCTCATCTCTCTCTCATATCTGTCCCATCACATAGGGATTTTCAAAGCCTATTTATCATGCCACAAGGAACTAAATCCATCATTATCATTACTTTCATAATTTCATATCAGTTGTTACACAAGTCTCTCGGACTATTCAAAGTACTACTAGCACACTCAATCATATATCTTGGTACCTAGCCAAGAACAACATCAACATTGTGTATTTTCAACACATCTCTCACTATAATTTGCATCTATACAACTCCATCAGTAACTCTACCACCAGGGTAAAGATATCAACCTTCTATTTCACCCAATACCATTCTATTTAATAACTAGTACCACACACTTCTTACTTGACTACATCACAATTATCACTTATTAAAATCCTTGGCCACTCAGGCCACCAACTTAGCTTAACATCTCACCATCACAAGCCTTCCCATAAAACTTTGACTCAATCCATCATCACTAATCAATTTTCCATTCCCTTCACATAGGGTGACAATCCAATAATCCATTCCACAATTTCCGTAAAACCATAATTCATACTACCACACTTGGTATACACTCATGCACATCTCCGAGTGCTCAATTTCATAATTCAAACTGCCATCTCATGGCACCTCACACATTTCATCATATTAGGCATATTACTGTTCACTTACAGTTATCCAAAATTCACCTCTTGCGTTCCTCACAAGATACAATCCTCTAATGCAATGGGTAAGAACATCCTTAGGTTTAACCCCTCGAGCTCTTGCTGTCCTAAGGGCCCCAGGTGCAATGCCCCACCAATCAGAGAATCTGTCCTTATAATTCACGCAAGAAGAGGTAACATGCCAACGGCTGTACTAACAGTCCCACTAACTCAAGGTTCTACCTCACACTACATTACTTATATAAAATAATAATAATAATCTCCGGGAACATAATCCATACGGAGATAGCCACACATATAAGATAAACACATTCACATCAAATCCGTATATAACGGCAAACAGATTCTTATATAGATACATAATGGTATACTAGTTATTTCCTACTTTTGCACCGTCCACTATAATTTTCCAATATGGTTCTTTTCTCAACATTATACTCATTTAACTTGACTAGTCATTAGTCTTAGTCCATAGAATAATCCTCCTCACATGATCTCGGCATCTTTTCCATATTTTGACACAAAACTTTCAATTCCTAACAGTACCCATGTTCGGTACAGTCCTAATCCATTGTCCATCATGACTCATAGCAACCATGCTCAACACTGTAGAAGATCCACTTCATTAAACTGACACCACTTTTCTCTCAATATTTCACTATGACACCAAGGGTGCCATCATTTAACAGTCCATGCATTCAGTGCATCAGGACCACCAGATAAATTTCAATTTCGAGCAGTGCTCGCCTGGGACTTCCAAGAGCAACACCTCTTAGGATTCAATCCACAAAGGGAAACCCAGGACAATTTTAATTGTCACATTATTACCAACATGTGTGCCATGGTATAACTTGCACACCGGGACTCCATCATGAATCCCATACCACATTGAGCATCCAATGACACTCCAAAGAGACAATCTCTTCACATTTCCCATCATAGGGAATTTCACTTACATCATTACTCTTTTATCAAAATAAATTTTCTTTTTCCATAGAGTTTACTAACTCAAAACAACACAATATACATTTAGGCACCCCGGCCTTCACAAAACATATATATACACATATTATACATATTGGCACTTAGCCATCACAGGATTATTATCCACATATAAGTTAAGCCACATCATCCAATTTGCAATGCTCCACAACATTATGGAAACATATTAGTACCATTACTACACCACACTCAGTTATATTTTCTCACCTCACATTTGTCAAGTCCAACCATCCTTAACTTATGGACTCTCATACTTTCAATCAAATTCATCCAATGCCACACATGGCAATTTCCTCAACTTCTTATATTTTACTTTTTATACATATGATATCCTCACTTACATTAAGCCAACATTAAATCATCATGGACTAAAGTCCCAATTTCAACATTGAATCACCCAACACATCATTTCCATAGTTCTTTTAAGTTACTCACAATCCTCAATCCAAATTTTGAAATTTCAATTTATTTCTACATCCAAGCATATTAAGTCATCCAAGTACATGCCCTCATCAAGGGTCTTATAACCTTATACTTTACCCTAAGGTATCCAATATTACATATAACACTCATATTCAAATTTTCACAATTTCATCGGGGTTCCAATTCCCCACCATGTCAAAGATATACCACTAATTCCACATATACTCAATTGTTCTAACTCCCCATACATTTAGGGAAGACTACCAACATCATCATACCAATATCAACTCAAATCAATCATTTACATATACCACACAACTTCCACATTCATTACAATACATGTTTACATTTCACATTTTCATCAATTACCACCAATTTCACTAAGTTACAACAATCCAATAGCACCAAATTTTTTTTATTGCATAAATCATCAGTATACAAACATATTACCATATTATACAACAATTCATAACACCATTAACTCACTAAGTCCTCAATTACATCAAATTTACTCACTAACATATCCATCCGTGGGCAGTCAACACTGCACCCACCACCTGAGCCTAAAGACTGGCATTGGTGCTCCAGGGTTGTCACGAAGGCATCTTATACTGACCACACATTGAACACGAAGAAATGGGTTGATCAGGCCCAAACTAAGGAATCACATGTGTAGCAGTCAATAAGAGTCTACGTACAACTATACAGCACTCACCTCAATTACACAATCATCAGAGTTCCCTAAAGAAACTGCTCTGATACCATAAAATGTAACAGCCCGTTACGTACCGGTATTGTTAACATTGATTATGATATTAAGCGCAGTTACAATCACAGTAATTGGGTTAATTAAATTACGGGCAAACTTTTTCCTTTTATCATATTCCTTTTCATAACCATAACCTTTTCCGTAATCAATTAAAACAACACCATAATTGTAAATGCAATACGCAGAAGCATTCAGCTTACTAACATCACTAATCTTTCTTTTTATTCAACTCATTTAAACGCATCAACTTATTTTCATTTCTTACCAAGTTCTAGCCCTTTTACATAAGCTACGCGTGGTTTCAAACCACGTACCATTTGGAGTTCTACCCATCAAGTTATGCCCCTTTCTTTAAGTCAAGAAAAACCTGAATTTTCAAAAATTGCACTGTGGTAATCGATTACCAGTGGGTGTTAATAGATTACCACGTGTCAAATTGAGGCAGTTGCCTAATTTTGACCTCCTCTGATCTGGTAATCGATTACCAAGCTTTGGGTAATCGATTACCTCACATGGTAATCGATTACCAAAGGCCAGTAATCGATTACCAGTGAAGACAGTAGCCAATTTTTCGTCCCCTGTTGCATGGTAATCGATTACCATGCCTTGGGTAATCGATTACTATGCAGTAAAATGACAGATTACAGCATTTTAAGCCCCAAAAAGGGTTGTGTAATCCATCCCTAACCTCTTAGTACTCCACACAACACTTAAACATACTCTAATTTAGGCTCTAGGCCTTCAAACATGCATTTTCATTCAATCATGCATCATATACAAAGTCTTTAACATAATGGCCATTTTACATCAAATATGGTCCATTTTACAACATATTCACCAAGGCTTCAATTACAATGAATGTGGCAATGGACAAGTCCCATGCTCACTCAAATATACAATATATTCTCATGTCCTACATATACATCATATTGAAGGATCTAACATGTATTCATGAGCTTACTAAGCATGGCATTTTCAACATGCATAGATTCATGACCTAAGTCTAAAGCATACATCATATGCAAGATGTGTCCCTATCCAATGCTCATCACATGGTGCCTCCAACATGCACCTCATGCTCCACTCTTCCAGGCTCAACCTGACCTGAAATGATGCCCCACAACACGGGGTGAGATATATAAATATATCTCAGTAAACCAAGGGCCCTGGAGGTTTCTCCACCCCATGGCTCACTCAATGTGCAAATACAACATCATATAATATGCATGTAATACAATATCACCCATCAACTGGAGACAACCCGAGAACATCCACTCATGGATTCATGTTCAAGGACTCCATCATATAACTCCCGAGACAGTCCTGGCGCCTCTCCCATGGTTGAGAAGACTCCATGGCAATACCCAACCGGACCTCCTCATGAGCCCTATCCGGCGGACGTCCCACGTTTGGATCATCCTGGCGCCGCTCCCAGAGTCGACTCCACGGCAAAACCCGACTGGCATTCTCACAAGGACGAACCCAGCGGATGTCCAAACTCCAACACACGTCAACTGGCCAGTGACCAAACAATTTTCACAAAAATCAAGCAATATGCATACAAGCACACAATCACACAATGTCATAACCACATAATCCAACCACAACCATCCACTAGGTGTGGTGGAGCACACAAGGGCTAAACCCCAGTTCCAATGGTTACCTCAATACCGAGCCAATGCTCCAAACGTAAGCTCCAAGCTTACCCGCTTCCAAAGCGTCCAAAAGAGGCAACCTAGATAATCCACAACATGATTATCAATCCATTTCCAAATCAAACATTAAATCTCAAATAATCATTCATTTTACTTCAATCTCTTTTATAGATCAATTTACCAATTATATCATGAATCACACATTCTTTCTTCTCATTCCATTTTACCACACTATACTATCATCCAATTAAACCTCATTTTCAATCATTCAACATCCACTACATCATTTTTATATCATTTTTCCTCAATTTTCATCATAATTCGGATTCCTCCAAAAAGGTATGCCCCAAGGCTTTTCAATTCATTTTAACACTCATACTAATCATGTAATCATATTATCAACCTATACCAATGGTCCACCATTCAATTATTCAATTACATCACTTACCCATTTTCATGAAATTTCCACAAATTTTTCCTAAGTTAAAAACCTAACTTTTTCACCAAAATTTATCATAGCATTTCTAGCTTTCATGCATCATTCTAAGGCATTTTCATCTAATAGCATTTTTCCATTTGAGCTCTCTATCATCACACATCTAGAATCAAAGATTCAAAGCATAAATTTCTAGATCTACAAATCCAACCATAAAAATACCACAAATATACTCACCATCAAGTGTAGGAACACCACCAAGGCTCCATCAATCCAAAAGAGATCCAAAAACTCCAAGAACACCAAAGGGGTCGGATCTGAGTTTGTCCATTTTCGCCCCAAGGAGGTGGTTTCATGGCTTCTAAGTGTTACCAATGGATCTAGAAGGTTGTTTACAATAGATTTCAACACCAAAATCAAGTGATTTGGTGGAGAATGAAGAAAATGGTGAAAAGGAGAGAAATGGGTGTTTTTGTTTTTGTTCTTCACAGGGACGCACGGGAGAAAAAGGAAGGAGAGAAGGAGGAAAAAGAAGAAAAAGAGGGTGGGGGCCAAGTGACTTCGGTCACACGGGTCCCACACGCGATCTAACTTTAACTCCGATAAAAATTATGATCATATATTCTTAATCTACATATTTTTCCAGTCCATGACATATTTTTCTTTCCTCAAAATTCTCATAAAAATTTCACACTTATCGGTACACTCGTACCGCAGTATTTTTCACTTAAAAAGTCACTATTCATCAATTTTTCCCAAATTCGCCTATTCACTCAATTTTCCGCCCTGATTCCATTTCCAGCATTATTTTTGTCATATTAAATCTCTAACTCCATTTTTCATGCCTCGAACACACGTTTTTGGCAAATTACCATTTTGCCCGTTTTTAGCCCATTTTGGCCATAATTCTATGGATTTACATCACTAATCCTTCCCTTTTAAACCCACATTTTATCACATAAATTCACATACCCTATCGTATGCTTTCTCAAGGTCTATGAACACCATATGCAAGTCCTTCTTCTTTTCTCGGTATCTTTCCATAAGTTGTCGCATCAAGAAAATGGCTTCCATGGTACATCTTCCTGGCATAAATCCAAATTGATTTACAGAAACCTTGGTATCTCTCCTCAAGCGATGATCAATAACCCTCTCCCATAACTTCATAGTATGGCTCATTAACTTAATGCCTCTACAGTTTGAACAATTCTGTATATCTCCCTTGTTTTTGTAGATAGGCACAATCATACTTTTCCTCCAAGCATCAGACATCTTATTTGTCTGGAGAATCTTATTAAAAAGACTGGTCAACCATTTTATTGCCACATCCCCTAGGCCTCTCCACACTTCAATAGGGACACCATCAGGCCCCAAGGCTTTATTAGTCTTCATCCTCTTTAAAGCCTCCTTAACTTCATCTGTATTAATTCTGCGTACAAATCTTCTATTCATATCATCATACGCGTCCTCCAAGTCCATCTCGCTTGTATCTCCATCCCCATTAAACAATTTGTTAAAGTAGTTCAACCATCTTTCATTTACATCTTCATCTCTCATTAGAAGTTTTTGATTTTCATCCTTGATGCATCTAACTTGGGTGAGGTCTTTACTTTTCTTATCCCTTATCTTTGCAAGTTTATAAATACCTCTTTCACGATCCTTGCTCCCAAGATTTTTATACAACTCATCGAAAACCTTACCCCTAGCTTCTCACGCTTCTGGATAAGATTAATGATTTTAAATATATGAAAAGGACTTTATTAATAGAGATAAAATTCACTTTAATAATCCTTATGTCTCAAAAGATTAGTCATTTATTAACTAAGAAATACATTGAGGAAACTAAAAAAAATAACTGATAATTGAACTCAAATCATTGCTAATGTGGTGATTGGTAGGTTAGGTGGCAACATTTTATACTCATTAGGTGTTATGTATTTTTATTTTTTACTTTTTTATTTTGGCCGAGATTTTATGTGTTTTTTTAAAACAAATATTGTGTGGAGCGTAGGATAAAAAATCTTTATTCAAAAATCATGATTTTCAAAAAATATGATGGGAAAGTCAATTTTCCAATAATATTATTAAAAAACTGTTTGATAAGTTAAAATATTATTGAAATTTTATTTCAAAAAATATATAAATTTTTTCTGAGATTTTAAGAATACCACTTTTTTGCTAATATTCTTGCATTCCATTTTGCAAAATAGTGTTGTCAAAAATTGCGACCTGAAAGTAAAAGTCAAGGCAGCCATCAACGTAGTGTTGTGAATACTGAATTGGAAGAAGCTCCTCTGTTGTGCTCCGTTTCACCAACCACCAACCATCCACCGTCCACCAACAAACACTGTGACTCTCCTCCGTTCCGTTAACGATGGGAGTGACACCCAAAATTGCTCCTTCGATGCTCTCTTCCGACTTTGCTAATTTGGCTTCCGAGGCTCATCGCATGCTCAAATCTGGCGCCGATTGGCTCCACATGGACATCATGGTATTATTCTTCATATTTCATGCTCCAATTTAATATATATAAATTTTATTAATCCTTATTATATGTTAAGTATGTTGGGGTTTTATAACAAATTTATTGTCCTTTTGGTGGATTGGGAAAGTTGTTAACCAAGACTGAACGAATGTGTATTTGTTGCTATTGTGTTTCAAGAATTTCTCTGACTTGAACATATTTTATTTCATCAGCAAGCATGATTCCTGATATTTCTCTCTCTGTTTTTTTTTTTTTTGGTTCATTTGCAGGATGGGTAAGGAATCACTGTCTTGTGTTATCTTTGTCCTGACCCCTGAGATTTCCCTAATTTCCTAAATTGACTGGGTTTTAAGTTGCAGTTCTGTTTAAACCCTTGTGTTTTTTTTTTTTTTTTTTTTTTATTGTTTTGTCCAGTATAATGGATCATAGTTATTTTACTTGATTATATTTGAGGGAGGGCATGTGAAAGTTTACTATCTACCAAATTGTGATTTGAGGTCCTTATCATTAAATGTGTAGAGAAAAGTGACAAAAATGAAGTGTCTTTGGCACAAAAAAGGATTTTTTGCATAAGGTTCTGGCACATTCTTGTGTCAATTTGTTTATATATTTGTTTACAGTGAATTTGAGTTAAGTATAATTAATTCGTTTGTAACTTTGGGTTAATATTGAATAGTATGCTCTTTAGTTCATTCAAATAAATGTTCTTACTTATTAGTATCATTAGACCAGTAGGGGTAAGAGTTATTGTTCAATGGTGAATGATCTCACTGAATCTGTTGGGGTGTAGTTATTCATGAATATTAGTGAATGCTGCATTCTAATCACCCTTATCATTAAGTCTGTTATCAGAAGTAAGAGAACGTCAATCTTCGGTCATATTCAATAACAACAATAACAGGATTAAAGCAACCTCAAGTTCTCAATGTAGGTTCTGCTTGGGTATTCATTCCTAATTTGTGCTGCATTCTCTACTCTTAAGTTTCTCTGATATCAATTACCTGTATAGTGTTGTATTTTAGTATTTTTTGCTATTGTTGCTTTCTTGGTTAACCCAATTTTTTTTCTTCACATCTTTCAACAATAGTGCTTTAGCATAGTGAACAATATATGTATAAACCATCATAGGAGATTTTGGTATTTTATCTTCTATTAAGTTTACTGGAACTCCTGAGGCCTTTATTGAATTTTTTTCCCCTAATCTATTTTTTATAGTATTTTCATGCATCCAGTTAAGTTTTTTGATCTATTTCACATCTTCTGTTGCATATATTATATGCTTGTAAACCAAGTAATTTTTTTGGCCATTAAGCATATAAACATGTGGCCGAGGCCTAAACTTTTTACCTTCACTTTCAAGGCTATTTTCTGGTGACAGATTTCTAATTGCCTTGTAATTTTCTACCTGTCATCCAATTCTTCCTTTTTGAAACAGATAAGTTTCTTGTACCATGCTGAAATTAGACAGAATACATTTTTTTTATAAAAGTGACATTGTATGGGACTTCAAATTGGGCATTTAACTAAACACATATCAAGTTGAATGATCAACTAATTGAAGGAAATTAAGAAAAACTCCAGCAGAGCTTGGCAGTGTAGCTACTGCTTGCAAAGATATGAAGCATAAAGGCTAAAGGTTGTGTTTGGGAGCTAGTTCTATTCAATATTGACAATTAATTTTGTTCCGAGGTGAACACAAATGTCTAGTCGAGGAGCTAGTGATTGTATCTATGGAGTGAAAGTAGAGATGACTGGCAATGGGAAGCACAGTACCTCTAGCCAATAGTCCGATGGTATGAATCAAGGGGGTGTGTGTGAGAGTCACCTGCTAAGTGGATAGAATGTGCGCTGGGCACAAGATATGTGAAGGTTGTAATCATGGTGGTAAGCCTTGTGAATACTGAAGAACTTACCCCCTCCTTTGCTATAGGGGGCCATATACAGATCAAGTGCACTAGCTGTTAGGGAGGTTGTGCCCATAGTGGGTGATTTAGCAAGTGACTAGTGGAGTGATGCTATGCTCAGTGGGTGGTTATGTGAGGGGAAGTTGAGAGAGAGAGTGGTGGAGTGAGATGCTTAGTTTATGTCACGTAGCGGGGAGAGGAAGTTGGGATCATTTAACTTGTCCATAACAAATTCATAATAATGGGAAGGAAATCTTGTTCATCAACTTGACATGGTTGCTATGGATGATTTAGAGTCACCTCATGGTGCTTAATTTTGTTTATTGTGTGTTGTCCATTAAAATTTTTAACATGTTTCCTTTCCTTTTCCCTTTTTTACCTCTATTCCCGCAGGCACTTTGTCCCCAATTTAACTATTGGTGCTCCAGTCATTGAAAGTTTGAGAAAGCACACAAAGTAACAATCTTCCTCCTTCACCGATCTAATTGTTTCTTTGCAGAATTTTTTTTTCATTGGCATGATTTACGGTGCATTTGAGTCATTAATCATTAATCCTTGCAGGGCATATCTGGATTGTCACCTGATGGTTACAAATCCTCTTGACTATGTTGAACCTTTGGCAAGAGCTGGTGCTTCTGGTTTTACATTTCATGTAGAGGCATCAAAGGGTTGGTGTTTACACTCCCTTCTTTTGTTTTTTCCTCCTCTTATGCTGTTTTCTTCTGCCCACCTTTATATAATATTTCCTTTTCTGCCTTCTTAAAAGTGATTCTTGTGCACAGATAACTGGAAAGAGCTTGTACAAAGAATTAAGTCACAGGGCATGAGGCCTGGTGTAGCGTTAAAGCCCAGGACACCCATTGGAGAGGTTTATCCCCTGGTATGCATATTTTTTCCCCTCTGATTCTCCTCTGGTCATACCTGTATACATGGATTTTTTATCATCATTAATTTTCCGTGAATATCCTGAGTCTTTGCATAAACTTGAGAATAGATACAATATCTCTGACTTGAGGATCTTAGTCTTAAGAGGGTATTTCTTTTTTGTTTTCTTTTTTTCTTTTTCTTTTTTTGTGTGTGTTTCATTTTTCTTTTCACAGGTTGAAGCTGAAAATCCTGTGGAAATGGTTCTTGTAATGACTGTAGAACCTGGATTTGGAGGACAAAAATTTATGCCAGAGATGATGGATAAGGTATCACTCTCTTTCTTAACTTCATGTGTTATTTATTTTGCTGACAACTATTGTCTATTATGCAAGTTGTACCTATTTTTTGGTTATTTTACTTATTTATTTGTTTTTGAATTTCAAACCAGGTACGGATACTGAGGAAGAAGTATCCATCACTTGACATAGAGGTATCTCAGCCTATTTTCTTGTCTGTAACTTCTTTATTGTCAAGTTAAATGCATACTTTCTTCATGGTTGTAAACACAGTATATTTTTGAGATTTGTTCACTTCTTTGATTTTTGAATTTGTTAAAATTTTCACATTTTACACTTGTTATGTTCTCACTACTTGTTCAACAACAAAGGCAGCAAAAGCGGACTTTTATTTATTTCTTGTTGCCTCTGCATTTTTTAACTTATTTTTTATGAAGGTTTCTCACCAAAACTTTCCTTTCAACTTTATTTCTAAGTGCTCAATTATTGTTTTCATGGAGATGATGAACTGCTTGTGTTAGCGTGCTCATGCACACCAGTGATAATACTATTTTGCAGTGATCAAAACATGCCCAATTTCAATTGCAGGTTGATGGTGGTTTAGGGCCTTCAACCATAGACATGGCCGCATCAGCAGGGGCAAATTGCATTGTTGCTGGAAGTTCAGTGTTTGGAGCCCCTGAGCCAGCTCAAGTAATATCCTTACTGAGGAATTCTGTTGAGAAAGCTCAGCAAACATATTGACTTGGTACAATCAAGTTCCGTCATTTTATGTTGCAGTACACTTCACTACTTCACGCAGTCAATATGCTTATGTGCTAACATTTTGATTCGTCGAATAAAAGATCAAGTGATTTAACAATGTTACTATATATGTCTATATCTAGTGTGCACTTCATAAAAATATAAAGGCATAAAAGGGGATGACAGATGCTGCTGTCACCTAACTCCTTTGTTAAAGAACAAGACCAACCGAACCAGTTGGCCAAAA
>JAVKPL010010596.1:0-46321 GCA_032173675.1 Gastrolobium villosum
GGTTATCGTCTGTGGAACATAATCCATTTTTACATCATTCCTATCAATGATTTCACTAATCAAATGATATCTGCGGAGCACGTGTTTAGATCTTTGATGAGACCTAGGTTCCTTTGACTGCGCGATGGCTCCAGTGTTGTCGCAAAGCAACTGTATGGGCTCATCCACGCTTGGAACCACCCTTAGTTCATTTATGAACTTCTTGATCCACACTGCCTCCTTAGCTGCTTCTGAAGCAGCTATGTATTCAGCCTCTGTCGTTGAGTCTGCTGTTGTCTCCTGCTTGGAACTTTTCCAAGACACTGCCCCACCATTTAAGGTGAATACGAATCCTGACTGTGACTTGCAGTCATCTTTGTCACTCTGAAAGCTGGCATCAGTGAACCCTTTCACTGTTAACTCATTAACCCCACCATAGACCAGAAACGCATCCTTAGTTCTTCTTAAGTATTTAAGGATGGTTTTGACTGCCGTCCAGTGACCCTCTCCAGGGTCTGACTGGTATCTGCTCGTAATGCTTAAAGCATATGAGACATCTGGTCTCGTACATATCATGGCATACATGATGGATCCAATAGCCGAAGCGTATGGAATTCCACTCATGCGATCCTTCTCAGGCTGTGACTTAGGACACATAGCCCTTGATAGGTGTACCCCATGACTGACAGGAAGAAAACCCCTTTTCGACCCTTCCATGCTAAACCTCTTTAGCATCTTGTCAACGTACGTGGATTGAGATAAACCCAGCAGCCTCTTGGATCTATCTCTATAGATCTTTATACCGAGTATAAAGGCTGCCTCTCCCAAATCCTTCATGGTAAAGTTTTCTGAAAGCCACTCTTTCGTTATTTTTAATGTGGGGATGTCATTTCCTATTAGCAATATGTCATCTACATAAAGCACTAGGAAGACGACATTACTCCCACTTACCTTTCTGTAAACACAAGGTTCATCCTCGTTCTTGATAAAACCGTTACTCTTAACGACTTCATCAAAACGTATATTCCAACTCCTTGATGCTTGCTTTAGCCCATATATTGACCTTTGTAGTTTGCATACCATATGCACCTGATCTTTGTTTTCAAAGCCTTCAGGTTGTGTCATGTACACTTCCTCCTTCAAGAACCCATTCAAGAAGGCGGTCTTGACATCCATTTGCCAAATTTCATAGTCGTGGTATGCTGCTATTGCAAGCATGATCCTAATAGATTTGATCATGGCAACTGGTGAAAAAGTTTCATCATAGTCAACTCCTTGTCTTTGACGATACCCTTTCGCCACCAACCTAGCTTTGTAGGTCTGAACGTTGCCATCTGCATCAGTCTTTCTTTTAAAGACCCATTTATTACCAATAGGAACTATTCCTTGTGGTTTAGGAACCAAGGTCCATACCTTGTTCTGATACATCGAATCCATTTCAGATTCCATGGCTTCAAGCCATTTTGAGGAGTCAACATCTTTGACCGCCTCCTCGTAGTTACTTGGTTCATCATCCTCAACAGTTTGCTGATTCTCAATCACAAACCCGTACCTTTCAGGTGGATGGATGACCCTCGTAGGTCTACGGAGTTGTGTGTTTACTTCTCCATTGGAGAACGTCGCCTGCGGAGCAGACTCGGGTTCCTCAATCTGTTCTTGTGGATCTTGCACTTCTTCAAGATCAATCTTACTCCCACTGCCTCCTTGAGAGATCAAATCCTTCTCAAGGAACTCAGCATTCTTTGAAACAAACACTTTGTGTTCTTCCATGGAGTAGAAGTAGTATCCCTTAGTACCTTTAGGATACCCCACAAATAGACATTTAGTACTCTTAGCACTAAGCTTGTCTGATGTCAACGCTTTGACATAAGCTGGCGATCCCCATACCCTGAGGTAACTCAGGTTGGGTCTCTACCACTCCATATCTCATATGGTGTGGTCTGAACAGATTTAGACGGTACCCTATTTAGAAGGTATGCCGCTGTGTCTAAGGCATATCCCCAAAACGATTTTGGAAGTTGAGTCTCACTCATCATAGACCTAACCATGTCTAACAAGGTCCTGTTTCTCCTTTCGGAGACACCGTTTTGGTGTGGTGTGTAAGGAGCGGTAAATTGTGAGAGAATTCCATTTTCTCTCAGATAACCCTGAAACTCGTGGCTCAAATATTCACCACCACGATCTGATCGTAATGTCTTAATCATCTTGCCACGCTGTTTCTCCACCTCATTCCTAAACTCTTTGAACTTTTCAAAAGCTTCAGATTTATATCTCATTAGGTATATATACCCAAATCTTGATTTGTCATCTGTAAAGGTAATGAAATAAGAATATCCACCTCTAGCCTCAATAGACATTGGGCCACATACATCAGTATGAATGAGTTCTAATAACTCACTAGCCCTATGACTCTCAAGCCCTTTGGGCTTTTGTTGAATCATTTTCCCAGCTAGACAAGATTCACACTGTCCATAGGATTCCAAATCCATGGAGTCCAGGTATCCATCTCTATGCATCCTAGACAATCTTGTTTCATTTATGTGCCCTAGTCTACAGTGCCAAAGATAAGATTGATTATCCGTCCTAGGTCGTTTCACATCTATATTGAGCACTTCATTTCCCATTTCCAACACATACAATCCATTTATTAAAGAAGCAGTACCGTAAACCATATCATTCAAAATGATAGAAAAAGTACCATTCCTAATACTGAAAGTATATCCATCTTGTTCTAAACAAGAAATTGAAATAATGTTTCTAGAAATTTGCGGAACATAAAGACAATTATTCAAATGCAATAAAAGGCTCGTAGGCAAAATAAGGTCAGCATCTCCAACTGAATGAGCAGCAACTCTTGCTCCATTACCAACGCGGAGATCTACCTCGTTTCTATCCAATCTCCTTGGGCTCCTAAGTACCTGCAACATATTGCAGATATGAGAACCGCATCCGGTATCCAATACCCATGAGGATGGATTAGCATAAGAATAATTTATCTCAATCATGAAAATACCTGAGGCAGAAGCATCACCATGCTTCTTGTCCTTCACATTGTTCAGGTAGTCTGGACAGTTCCTCTTCCAGTGGCCTTTCTTGCCATAATGGAAGCACTCAGCATCACCCTTGTCCTTAGGTGCCTTCTTACCCTTCTTCTTTCCCTTTTTCTTCTTGGATTTTCCTTTGGGCTTAAGGGGGTCACCTTTTGCAGGCTCCTTACCCTTTCCCTTGGCCTTGCTAGGCCCACCAATCAAAAGAGCCTGTGTCCTATCCTTCTTGATAGACACTTCAGCTGTTGTTAACATGCTTAATAACTCAGGCAAGCTCACTTGCATCCCATGCATATTGTAATTCATGATGAATTGACTGAAGGAAGGTGGAAGTGAGGTGAGGACTAAGTCATTACTTAGCTCGGCATCCATGATGAAGCCTAGGTTTCCTAGCTTCTCAATCAGCCCGATCATCTTGAGAACATGGCTGCCAACAGACATGCTCTCAGTCATCCTACAAGAGAACAGTTCTCTTGAGGCCTCATACCTCTCATGCCTGCCTTTAATATCATACAACTCCTTGAGATGTACGATAATAGAGGGAGCATCCATATGCTCATGCTGCTTTTGCAGTTCAGGCGACATGGATGCCAACATGATGCATACTGCCATCACATTGTCATCCAAGTGCTGTTGATGGGTTACGAAATCAAATTCCGCAAACCCTTCTTCCCCTTCCCGTGGAGCTACGGGTATTACAGCATCTAAAACGTAGGCAATCTTTTCGGCCCTTAGAACTATTCTTAGGTTCCGATACCAGTCCATAAAATTTGAACCGGTCAGTTTATTCGTATCGAGTATTGAACGCAGTGACAGTGGATTAGTCATACTATAAGCTGAAAAGGATGTAAAGATAGTTTTAGTTAATATACGGTTATGTAGTTAAAAGCAAATTATTAAAGACTTGAAATAATTTGCCCCTCCCACTATTTTATCTAAGTCAATGACCCTTCCTTTTGACTTAGGGTTAATCTACTTTAGATTTTACCTTAGTGGGATTAAGAGTGCGATTATTTATTTTAACCTCCGTCTGAGACCGCAAGATTAATTTAAATAAAGGGTTGATCTTTATCAACAGTATCTCATACCCTCTCTTAACATTAGGTTGACAACTCTTTGTCACTTAGTGGTGCATCTCATGCAACCAACCTAGCACCATTACCCTAAGCACATAAGCTCGGCTATGCCTGCAACTTATGTCTTAGTTAAGCATTAAACCAGCACCCTAAGTGTCTTACACTTCAAACACTACTCTAGCACAACGAAATAGTGGGTCCCAACTGAGTTGTGGAGCACCACTATGTAGAAGAGTTTTGAGTAGCATTGGTGGTGGGAGGTAATCATATGCTTAATTATTTATTCCTTTTAAGGGTTCCTTTTATCTTGGGGTTAATTAGGTCCCATCAAACGCATATTGTAAGTTATCATGCTAGTCGTTACCTATGTCAAACATCTATCGGTATACACTAGTCGCTTTTGGACAAACATAATAACCATACAAAACGCGGTTTGCCCAATTCATGCATACTAGACGTTCTAATCATACATGCATATAAACAGTTTATATTGAGATAGCCATGGTGCTCGCACTTTTGTCCCTTTTTGCTTCTTTAAGCAACGGCCGCTTGTCGTCTATACGCCACTAGCCTATTTCTCTAATTACAAACAATTAAAGAAACTCCATAACATTTTGGAGGAACAAAATTACAAAATTTAAATTACAAATACACTTGTAAATTAAAATGCGCGATTACACATTAATTTAAAATTCAAAAAATTCAAATCTGGGCACCATGACCATCCCCTTCCTGTTTGTACCTGAAAAGTTCAAAACTTGCAAACACAAACATTATATTATCACATAACATTTTCACATGTATTTTGACATTTAACATTTAAACATCAAAATAACATCTAGATTCATAATCTTAAATTTCTCATTGGCCGAATTTAAAAACAATTTCAATTCAAATTTTGTTAATTCTTTCTTAAAGAAAACAAAATTAAACCATGCATGTAGCCATATATCCCTACATGGCCGAATCATATAGGTGACTATATGATAAATTTTGTCACAAAATTTCATGCATATAAACATGACACAATTCATGGAGAAAAATAAGAAATCATTCAAGGTACTCTTAGTACCCTCCATGGCCGAATCTACCCTTTCAAAAAGGGTGTTCCTTTTAAAACTTTCATAAAGAAAAAGAAACTAAACCATGATGCATAATGTTTTATGAACACAGAATCAAATTTACATGTTCATAAAAACAAAAACTTTAACACTTTAAAGGATTTGTGATTCAAAATCCATATGCAGAATTTAAACTTTAACCCTTTAAAGATTTTTGACCGTGAAAAACTCTTTTCACAAACAAGGTACCATCACCCGTCGATGGTAAAGCAACCGGGCTCTGATACCACTTTGATAGTAAATTGGCCTTTGAAGGCCGATGCATGTAAGGTGTAAAACAAAATTTTTACTGCGGAACATACATGCACACATAGGTTCATGCTTTAAGACAGCATGATGTTACCTTGTTTTTGGCCTGATCAGTCAGGGAGATCAGATGTCAGGCTTGAAGGGTTCAAACCCTCTAATGGTGATCCACACCACCGTTCGTCAATGATGCAAGAACCCTTTCTTGAAAGCCACCAGATGAACACCACAGTGAGGCTTGCTATGCGCACAAGTGGTGAAGGTGGAGGCTAGGTATTCTGTTTGGAAAGGTGTAGTGAGCTACCCTACAGAATGGTGCATAGATGGAGGAGAGTTGGCTAGGTTTTCACAAAACCCTAAGGTGAGGAACAAGTCATATATATGCGCACACTTGGAGAGGAGGAGGGAATTAAATCATTCAAAATGAAAAATAAACTTTCAAATCTCTTTGAAAGTTGCGCATAGAACAGTGAGATGAGGTGGAGCTGTTGCAAAACTAACTTTCCCAACAACCTCCAATCTTATCCACATGAAATTAAGTTCAAAATAATTTAAACTTAAATTCATAAACTATCATATAGTATATACTTCTCATGCACATAATTCAGCCCTAGAAGGGGTCCAAATACATTGAGTAGTTGCATTCAAAATTTGAATCAACTCACCCACTGATTCCCTCAACCACCAAATCTGAATGGAGGTTTGTTTTAAGTGATAAGATAACATTCTTATCACCTAAAAGTTGCGCACCAAACAGCCAAGGGAGTGCCTCCAAAGATGCTTCTTGATCCAAGGAATATGCTCCAATAAGATCCTGTCTTATCCTTTTGTTATGAAACAACTTTTCAAAACCAATTCAAATTCGAATTCAAACACTTGAATTCAAACATTCAAATTCAAAATTCAAAATTCAAAATTTCAAATTTCAAATTCAAAATTCGAATTTCAAAATTCAAATCCAAATTCAAATTTCAAAATTCAAATTTCAAATTTCAAATTTCAAATTCAAAATTCGAATTTCGAAATTCAAATTCTAAATTCAATTTTCAAAATTCAAATTTCAAATTAAAGATTCGAAATTCAAATATTTGATTATTAATTTAACTAATTAAATTAATTAGTAATGGCTTGGACTATCCAAGCCCATTACTAAACTCCATGCACCACCCACCCATTTAGGTGCGCTTCCAAACAGCTTCTTGGACTAATAACATTATTAGGCCCAATACCTTTAAAGCTAGTCCATCATGACTACAAGGTGTTAGTGTGTGACCCATTAGGTCCAACTTAGCTTCTGACATAACTGGGCTTGGGCCCAACAAGCCCACAACCCAATTAATGACAACACAGAGCACTAGCAATGCTTTGTTGCCCCAGAACTAGTCAGATTAATGACTTGATCAACCTATTGCACATATTTGGTTACCGTATGTATTTCCCTTCGTCTCGGTTATCTTCCCATTAACCTAGGGTAAGGAAATGTATCAACCCCTGCGATTTAGGGTAAACTTTATTCGAAATAGGGAATCTTCAATTTACTGACTCTAAAGGCAGATCATCTCATGATCTCTTTTACTATGCATAGATTCCCGAGTCTCTGTAAATGTCATCCCGATTTCTCCGGTTTACAGATAACCTAATCTCTCACAGAGATTTGACGAATTCCTTTAGCTTATTACCCTAGCCCTGTGCCTTTTAAGGACACGCCCAACAGTATACCTATGAGTCTCCATGTTTCAGGCAGACGAGGTATACAATCAAAACATGCCTTCAAGAACACAGTCTAGGTAATAACTTCTGGTCTAAGGAAAGACATACCCAAACATAAAGAGATTACTCTAATGACACTATCTGTGAGATTTCCTCATAGAGTCTCTTTTTGGGTCTGTTCAGTGCGAGCTATACTCTTATAGGTCCACCCACGACTTTAGCTAAGATATCTCCATATCTGCAGCTCATGAGGTCTTTACCTTGTATCCATATACAAGTAGATAAGTCGTACTAGTCTTTACTCGAGATCACTGATCCCCAAACTCAGTGTCTCTAGACTAGGAACATATAATTAGGAATAGACATGCAATATCCTTGAATCCTCATGATCGTGATCTCATCACAGATACTCAAGAGATACCTGTTCTATTCCAAGGGGTTTATCCAGTTCGTTCATATAATATTAACAGTAATATCGAGACACAATATGAAACTGAATAAATAGTGCTTTCATTTATTTGCGACAAACAAAGTTCTATATCTAGTGTCCTTTATTTAATCAAAAGATTGTCTCTAGGACACCCATATGCTAACAAAAATTATCACAGAAGTAAGGCTAGTTAGGTCTAACCACCTCTCAACCCCACAATAAGGCAAGACTATTGAACTAAAGCACACTATTTTACACAACAAGCTAAATCTAAACACATAAAATAATAATTTTTTTCAAATTCAATTAAGGGTAACACACCAGCACAAGCGGTTGAATGATTGCATGAACGAAGACCCAGGACTAGAGGCACCGTGTGCGTAAGGCATTGCAAGATAGCATTAAGAAAGCAAGTATTGCCAAGATTTGAAAGCCCAGCTCCCTGTTAAACAAATCAATTATTGACACGAGCTGTCGAACTCGCGCAAATTAAAAATTATTTTTAATTAGGGTTCAAAATTTTGCAGTAAAGTGGAAACCCTAAGTCGTCTCTCAAGGAAATTGAATTGGTAAAAATCGCTTATGAAAACAGAAAATAAAAAGGGGGGTTTGGATTTGGGTTGAATAAAAGACAAAATATAAAAACTGGGATTAAAACTTCGTAATTAAAATTAACCAACCTAGGGTTAGGGTTCCATGGACGTCTTTCATTGGATGAAAATTACCAAATTCACGGTTGATCTCAATTGAATCAGAATCCTTATTTTCAATTGAGAACAATCGGATCATCAAATCTGATGATTATTCCTTTTCCATGATCACAATCGCGAACCTCAGATCGAATATCCACAATCGCACGATATCGATCTGAGTTAGGAAAAGAAACAAATCTGGTTAAAGAATTAGAAAAATTACCAAATTCACGATTAATCCCAATTGAATCAGAATCCTTATTTCCAATTGAGGTTAATCGGATCATCAAATCTGATGATCATTCTTCACCCATAATCGCAATCGCGAACCTCAGATCGAATATCCACAATCGCACGATATTGATCTGAGTTAGGGTAAAGAAATAAATCTGGTTAGAGATTGATCGCAGATCCTCTAAACAGATCCATGGAATCCCTTCCCCTTAGGTTGATTAAAAGGGGGTTTAGCCTAGCATGGCTAGGATAAACATGATTACAAATTAAATTGCATAAAAGAAAAAGAAGAAGAAGAAGAAGATGAAGATGAAGAACACGAAGAACGCGAAGAACGCTCCAGAGAAAATGTCTTGATCCTCCAAATCGAAAATTACATAATGATCCAATGTTTTCCTTCCCTTGTGCTTCATATGCACCTAGGTCAAATCAATGTGGGCTGGGCTTAATTCAGATCGGCCCGGCCCATTCGTCTAAAATACAAAATAAAAATAATAAAATAAAACTTAATTACAAGTCTAAAACTTCAGCAAAACATGGTCTTCTTGGCGTTAGAAATCGACCAGCTTCCAGTCCGAATTGGGCTTCGAGCTCTTCATAAGAATTGTAGCCCTCTGTGTTATCTGAAAAACCCAACAAGAACGGAGTCAATCCGACAACTGTGGACCGAGATATGGCCAAAATACAGAAGTAGCGTAAAGCTGAAAAATTCTGACGAAAATAAATTAAACCCAATCAAACACTAAAAAATGTAAATTAACTCAAAACATCATTATTTTATTCAAATAAATCCTAAAAATACTAATCAAGAGCAACAAATAAGTGCAATAAAATATGAGTCATCAAATTCCCCCACACTTATCTTTTTGCACTCCTGGACAAAAACTAGAATAGAAAAAAGAAAACAAAGAAATAAGAAAAGAGTGAAGATCAACCTATCCTTCCTAATAATTAGCAACTATACAAAAGATAACAAAAATCACAAGTCTTGAACAGTTAAAATAATCAAGACAAAAATTCTTTATTCTCAAATCACAAGACCTGTCAATTTCAACTGCAACTGCTAACTACACAAAAATGGTTCCTCACAGGATGCTCTCAATTTTCTCTCAAGTGTATCAGTTAATTCAGTATATCACTCAAATCAACTCAAGAAAATCATCCTACCATAGGCTTGCTCAAGTTCTACTTCTCCACTGCTAATAACACATGCATGCACAAATCAAGAGGGCTTTATGCAGGGTTGTAATGGGGCTGAGGTAAAGGTATGGATGAATATGGAAGAAAGGCTGAACACCCCAGAAATTTACAAAGAGAAAAAGTTAAGAACTAAACTAAGAACATAAAAACAAAGATACTGAAAAGATAGAAATAAACAATTTTTTTTTTTTTTTTTTTTTTTTTTTTTTTTTTTTTTTTTTTTTTTTTTTTTTTTTTTTTTTTTTTTTTTTTTTTTTTTTTTTTTTTTTTTGTTTTTTTTTTTTTTTTGTGTATGTGTAAAACCACATAGCAGAAATGAATCAGATGGTCAACCCCCACACTTAAACTTTTGTCCGTCTCGGGCAAACCCCCACACTTAAACATAACATCACAATGAAACCAATGCTCAGTAAATCTCCAGGGTAGGGAATCAATTGGTTTTTCACTTAGGCTTGTAATGCGGCTGAAGAAATAAAGGGTAGAAAGGCTCAAAGGGGCTCACCAAGGGATAATAATATAAGGGATGGCTATCTGGCTAAAGTGGGTAAAGAAAGAAAAAATGCCTCAATCATATTCATGCATGCAAGTGAAAAGTGCAGTTTCAAAAAGAACAAGAGCAAGTTCTAGAGGACAACAATCAAGAGTAAAATCACACAAGAAAGAAAGACTGGCCTACATATGAAGACCATGTCTACAGGCTCAAAAACCTCACAAGGGTATACCAAATCATGCAATCAGCAGCACAGTATCAAACAGCAAGTAATGCAATCCAAGAATCAAGAACCAAGCCCAAACAGAAATTTCTATCAAGCCCTGTGATTCAAGTATAATCCATGTATAACTCACTAATCATAGGAGAACAAGAAAATTAATCAACTCTTTTTTTTTTTTTTTTTTTTTTTTTTTGAAATCCAAACATGAAAAACAAAGCTAAGAAAGGAAGTGAACTCCCTGTCCTCCTTAAGGAGGGTAAACAGCATCAAACAGCCGAAGCTCTGCATCCATCTGTGTCTCTACAAGCTGCTGCTGCTGTACGCCTTCATAAAAGGGCTTCAGACGATGCCCATTCACAGTGAAGGTGTTTCCAGTCTGCTTATCACTTAATTCAACTGCACCATAAGGAAAAATAGCAGTAATAATAAAGGGGCCATCCCATCTTGATCTGAGTTTACCAGGCATGAACTTAAGACGGGAATTGAATAACAGCACATTCTGGCCCACTGCAAAGTCCTTCCTCAGGATCTGCTTATCATGGAAAGCCTTTGTCTTTTCCTTGTATAGACGTGAGCTCTCATAGGCATCCAAACGAAGCTCCTCTAACTCTTGTAGCTGTAGTTTCCTTTCTCCCCCTGACTGGGTTAGGTCCATGTTACACTGCTTCACAGCCCAATATGCCCGATGCTCCAGCTCCACTGGTAGGTGGCATGCCTTACCATAAACAAGCCGGTAAGGGGACATCCCAATCGGAGTCTTATAGGCAGTCCTGTATGCCCACAAAGCATCTTCTAACTTCTTGCTCCAATCCTTTCTATTAGCATTGACAGTCTTCTGAAGGATTTGCTTAACTTCTCTGTTTGAAACTTCAGCTTGGCCATTGGTCTGTGGATGGTATGCTGTAGATACTTTGTGGAGGACTCCATATCTTTTCAGCAAGGAATCCATGCTCCTATTGCAAAAATGTGAGCCCTGATCACTGATAATGGCTCGAGGAATGCCAAACCTGCAGAAAATATGACAACGAACAAAATCTACAACAACAGCAGAATCATCAGTTCGGGTGGCTTTCGCCTCAATCCATTTAGAAACATAATCCACAGCTAAAAGTATGTAAGCAAAACCAAAGGAAACAGGAAAGGGACCCATAAAATCAATACCCCAAACATCAAAAACCTCACAGAAAAGTATAGGGTTTTGGGGCATCTCATTTCTACGGGAAATGCTACCTGTTCTCTGACAATTAGCACAAGACTTACAAAACTCATAAGCATCATGAAATAGAGAAGGCCAGAACAAACCAGAATCTAGAACCTTCCTTGCAGTTCTTTGTGGTCCAAAATGACCACCACAGGCAGATGCATGACAAAGATTCAAAACAGACAGAGTCTCACTGTCAGGCACACATCTTCTAATCACTTGGTCACTACAAAATCTCCACAAGTAGGGATCATCCCACACATAGTATTTAGATTCACTTTTCAGTTTCAAGGTCTGAGCCTTAGTGGAGTCAACAGGTAATGCACCAGCAACCAAGTAATTAACTATATCAGCAAACCAGGGGAACTTACCTTGCAGCTGTAAAAGCTGCTCATCAGGGAAATCATCCCTAATAGGTATCGGGTCAGATGGAAGAGAGGTGATGCGGCTCAGATGATCAGCAACTTGGTTTTCCGCTCCACTTCTATCCTTAATCTCAATATCAAACTCTTGGAGCAGCAACATCCAGCGGATGAGTCTAGGCTTAGCATCTGCTTTCTTTAAAAGAAATTTCAAAGCTGCATGGTCAGAGAAAACAATAACCTTGGTATCTAAAAGATACGACCGAAACTTATCAAGAGCAAACACTATAGCCAAGAGTTCTTTTTCAGTGGTGGTATAGTTGGATTGAGCAGAATCCAACGTCCTGGATGCATATGCAATGACATGTGGGGCCTTGTTGACCCGCTGAGCAAGAACAGCTCCAACAGCATAATTTGATGCGTCGCACATCAACTCAAATGGAAGAGACCAATCAGGTGCTCGGATAACAGGAGCTACGGTTAGGCAGCGCTTCAGATGTTCAAAAGCTGCCTTGCATGCATCACCAAACTCAAAGTCAATGTCTTTCTGGAGAAGGTTGGACAGTGGAAGAGCAATCTTACTAAAATCTTGAATGAAGCGCCTGTAAAAACCTGCGTGGCCAAGAAAAGAACGAACTTCTCGCACAGAAGCAGGGTAAGGCAAAGCAGTAATAACATCAATTTTAGCAGGATCCACTTCAATACCCTTTTTAGAGACAACATGTCCTAAAACTATCCCTGACTCAACCATGAAATGACATTTTTCAAAATTCAACACAAGATTAGTTTGAATGCATTTGTTTAAAACTCTACCCAGATTATCCAAACATGCATCAAAAGAAGGGCCATAGACACTAAAATCATCCATAAAAACCTCCATGCAATCCTCTAACAACTCGGAAAAGATGCTTACCATGCAACGTTGAAAAGTACCTGGTGCATTGCAAAGTCCAAAGGGCATCCTCCTGTAAGCATATGTGCCAAATGGGCATGTGAAGGTCGTCTTCTCCTGATCCTCAGGTGCAATGTGGATCTGGAAGTAGCCTGAGTATCCATCCAGAAAACAGTAGTGGGATTTACCAGCCAACCGCTCTAACATCTGATCAATAAATGGAAGAGGATAATGGTCTTTGCGGGTTGCCTGGTTGAGCCTACGATAGTCTATGCAGACTCTCCAACTGTTTTGAGCTCTTGTTGTAATTAGCTCAT
Organism: Gastrolobium villosum; assembly: GCA_032173675.1. NCBI lineage: Eukaryota > Viridiplantae > Streptophyta > Magnoliopsida > Fabales > Fabaceae > Gastrolobium > Gastrolobium villosum. Next base: position 13,221 of record JAVKPL010010596.1, read on the forward strand.
TTTTCTGGTTGGCAATCACAGTGACTCCCGACTTCTTAGGGACCACCTGAACAGGACTAACCCACTGGCTATCAGAGATGGGGTAAATCATCCCAGCTTGCAAGAGTTTTGTTACTTCCTTCTTCACCACATCTAGAATTAGTGGGTTCAATCGCCTTTGGGGTTGTCTCACTGGTTTAGCTCCTTCTTCAAGTAGAATACGGTGCATGCACGTGGAAGGACTAATGCCAATAATGTCAGCCATTGTCCACCCAATTGCCCTCTTATTTGCTTTCAGCAGGGTTAACAGTTTATCCTCCTGCTGAGGTAGAAGGTTCTTTGCCACAATAACTGGTAGCTGCTCATTCTCTTCAAGGAATGCATATTTCAAGTGGTCAGGCAGAACCTTCAACTCCAATTTCGGAGGCTGCTCAATGGATGGAAGAGGTGTGGTTGGTGGTGCAAATTCTGCAGAAAACAAGTCAGCAGCTATGCCTGTAAACAAATTCTCAGAAACAGAATTAGGATCATCACTAATATCAGCAGGCAATTCAGATAATGCAGATTCACACTTAGAATCAGATTCATCAATCAGTGCATCATTAAAACCAGAAAGATGTGATGCTATTTCAGCACAAACAATGCACTCTTGACTATCACCACAATCACAAAAATCAGAAGCATGAGTAGATGAAAAATCAGAAAAACCAGCAAGGAATTCAGCAGAAAAATCCTCAATAACTTCATCTATCACATCAATGCAGAAAATAGAATGCTCTTCCAAAGGATGTTTCATGGCATCAAATATATTAAAGTGCACAATGCTATCACCAAACTCCATGGAAAGAGTACCAGAATGAACATCTATCTTGGTCCTAGCTGTTCTCATGAAAGGCCTACCAAGTATGATTGGTGATCTATTAGTAGCAGTCTCACTCTCCATTTCTAAAATGTAGAAGTCAGCAGGAAAAATCAGATTATTAACCCTGACCAATACATCCTCAATCAAACCAGATGGGTGAATACTACTCCTATTAGCTAACGTAACCACAATACTAGTAGCACGCAAAGGACCAAGACCAAGAGACTTATAAACAGATGCAGGCATAACATTAATGGAAGCTCCTAAGTCTAGCATGCAATCATGAAAAACAGAATTGCCAATCACACAAGGAATAGTAAATGTCCCTGGATCTTGACACTTTTTAGGCATAGGCTGGATGAGTGCTGATACATTCTGACTCAGGTTAACTTGCTCATCTCCTTTCAGTCTCCTCTTGTTGGTGCACAGCTCCTTTAAAAACTTGGCATATCTCGGAATCTGTTGTATTGCATCCAGAAGAGGGATGTTCACCTCAACTTTTCGGAAGGTGTCAAGTATCTCTTTATCTTGAGCCTTTGCTGATTGCTTCTTGGACTTAGTGGCTCTTTGAGGGAATGGCAGAGGGATATGGACATCAGATGTATCAGTGATCTGCTTCTTGGAACTAGTGTCACCTCCCTTAGATGACTCAACAGCAGCTTGGTTTGGCTCCTCCATTTGCTTTCCAGACCGCAGAGTAATAGCACTCACATTTCCGCTTCCTTTTGGATTTGGAACTGTTTGGGATGGAAGGGAGCTACCACTTGCTTGTTGATTCTGACTCATTGATGTTGCAAGTTGGCCAATCTGTGTTTGCAGATTCTGGATTGAAGACTCAGTCCTCTGCTGGAATTGCAGATTGTTAGTTGCCATCTGCTTCACTAAATCCTCCAAAGAAGGACCATTGCCACTAGCTTGCTGCTGCACTGGTGGCTGCTGCATTTGCTGCTGCTGCATTGGTGGCTGTTGCGTTTGCTGTTGAGGTGCAAATTGTTGAAAATTCTGCCTCTGTTGTGAAGGTACAAATTGTTGCCTCTGCTGGAATGGTGCACTCTGCTGATTCTGCTGGAATTTTGCATTTTGCTGATTCTGGCTCCATTGGAGATTTGGATGATTTTTCCAGCCAGGATTGTATGTATTTGAGAAGGGATTGTTTTGCTGCTGCTGGTACTGTGACTTGGTAGGAAAAACTGCAGCAACAGACTGATCAACTGACTGATCAAATTGGAAACCGCTATCTTGGAAGGAAGGGCAAGCATCCGTGGGGTGAGAAGGATCACAGCAAATGCCACACAGGTTGCTTATTTGTTGAGCAGAAGGTTGCACAGTTTGTGTCACTGCCAACTGCCTCACCATTGATGTCAACTCATCAAGTCTGTTCTCCATTCTTTGATTATCTATGCTTGATGCTCCTGCTGCCGCCACTATTGAATTTTGTATTGGAGGAGCTTGCACTTGGAACACTGCACTGCTGTTTGCTCTAGTGCCAAATTGTTGAGCATTAGCAGCTATCTCAGCAATCAACTCTTTTGCCTCATCAGGTGTTTTATTACTCAGGACTCCTCCACTAGCTGCATCTAAAAGGTTCCTATCCATAGGCAGCAACCCTTCATAGAAGTAAACAATCAGGAGATTGTCTGGGATCTGATGATGTGGACAGCTTGCACAAAGCCTTTTAAACCGCTCCCAATACTCATGCATGTTCTCCCCATTAGACTGCTTTATGCCACTGATATCTTTTCTAATTGTGGTGGCCCTGGATGATGGGAAGAATTTTTCCAGAAATAATCTGGACATGTCATTCCAGCTGACAATGGAGGAAGGTGGCAAGTAGTACAGCCAGTCCTTAGCTCCACTATCCAAAGAGAAAGGGAAGGCACGCAACTTGATTTGCTCCTCATCCACCCCTGGTGGCTTCATAGTGCTGCAGACTATATGAAATTCCTTTAGATGTTTGTGAGGATCCTCACCTGCAAGACCATGAAATTTTGGAAGCAAATGTATCAGTCCAGACTTAAGCTCAAAAGGTACAACAGGGTTAGCATAATGAATACACAGAGGCTGCTCATTATTAGCATCAGGTGCAGCCAATTGCTTAAGCGTCCTATTATCCATGGTCACAGAATCAAATAAATTACCAAAAGAGTAAACACTTTGTAAAGGACTCAAACAAACAGACTCAACAGACTCTAAGGTATGCTCAGGAACAACCCTACTGTAAGTCAACCTACGAGCTCTACTAGCAGCATGCAATGATCTCTCTATCTCAGGGTCATATGCATATAAATCATCAACATTGGTGGTACTCCTAGTCATGCATCATAGGCAAAGGCACACAGCAGTAAAGCTAGTCACAAAACATACGACAGGACACAAAAATTTGCCGAAAATAGCAAACAGAAGCAAAAATAAATCTATGAAAAATACCAAATGACCTCAGAATGCTATGGGACCAACTCTCCTAAACTCTAATTGACCTTACGGACTCAAAAATCAAATATTTTTTTTAAAAAATAAAATAAAATAGTAAATGGACGAATTTGGCAAAACCAGGGCCTGATTCGTGGGGCATAGCCCCACGACTTTTGATAGGGATGATCGTTTCCTTCAGGTAACCAATTTTCAGATCGATCAAAGTAAGTCGAACAAATTCAGAAATACCCGACACGTCCTGAAACAACAAAGAAACAGCAAATAAGGTTAGTAAACGGCTGAATTTGGCAAAAATAAGGGTCACCTCACGCCCTTTTTTTTCTTTTTTTAACTGAAAAAGAAACAAATAAAATAAAAAGAAGTATAAACTGAAAAAGAAACAAGAAGTATTAAAAAAAAATGATTTAGACCGATGCAATTTCCCCGGCAACGGGGCCAAATTTGACACGAGCTGTCGAACTCGCGCAAATTAAAAATTATTTTTAATTAGGGTTCAAAATTTTGCAGTAAAGTGGAAACCCTAAGTCGTCTCTCAAGGAAATTGAATTGGTAAAAATCGCTTATGAAAACAGAAAATAAAAAGGGGGTTTGGATTTGGGTTGAATAAAAGACAGAATATAAAAACTGGGATTAAAACTTCGTAATTAAAATTAACCAACCTAGGGTTAGGGTTCCATGGACGTCCTTCATTGGATGAAAATTACCAAATTCACGGTTGATCTCAATTGAATCAGAATCCTTATTTTCAATTGAGAACAATCGGATCATCAAATCTGATGATTATTCCTTTTCCATGATCACAATCGCGAACCTCAGATCGAATATCCACAATTGCACGATATCGATCTGAGTTAGGAAAGAAACAAATCTGGTTAAAGAAATAGAAAAATTACCAAATTCACGATTAATCCCAATTGAATCAAAATCCTTATTTCCAATTGAGGTTAATCGGATCATCAAATCTGATGATCATTCTTCACCCATAATCGCAATCGCGAACCTCAGATCGAATATCCACAATCGCACGATATTGATCTGAGTTAGGGTAAAGAAATAAATCTGGTTAGAGATTGATCGCAGATCCTCTAAACAGATCCATGGAATCCCTTCCCCTTAGGTTGATTAAAAGGGGTTTAGCCTACCATGGCTAGGATAAACATGATTACAAATTAAATTGCATAAAAGAAAAAGAAGAAGAAGAAGAAGATGAAGAACGCAAAGAACGCGAAGAACGCTCCAGAGAAAATGTCTTGATCCCAAATTCTGAAAATTACATAATGATCAAATGTTTTTCTTCCCTTGTGCTTCATATGCACCTAGGTCAGAAATCAATGTGGGCTGGGCTTAATTCAGATCGGCCCGGCCCATTCGTCTAAAATACAAAATAAAATAATAAAATAAAACTTAATTACAAGTCTAAAACTTCAGCAAAACATGGTCTTCTTGGCGTTAGAAATCGACCAGCTTCCAGTCCGAATTGGGCTTCGAGCTCTTCATAAGAATTGTATCCCTCTGTGTTATCTGAAAAACCCAACAAGAACGGAGTCAATCCGACAACTGTGGACCGAGATATGGCCAAAATACAGAAGTAGCGTAAAGCTGAAAAATTCAGACGAAAATAAATTAAACCCAATCAAACACTAAAAAATGTAAATTAACTCAAAACATCATTATTTTATTCAAATAAATCCTAAAAATACTAATCAAGAGCAACAAATAAGTGCAATAAAATATGAGTCATCACCCACAACAAAACCAGCCGCAACCCCAAATATTGAACCAAAAATCTGAAAAGTTCAAGCCATTTCCAAATTAAAAACTATGGTCATTGTCAATCAACGAACGAAATATTATCAAAAAGAAACTTGTTTCAAGATTTTCCTAAACCACTCCCCATTAAACCCAACTAGCGAGTGTAGCAAGTGTGGGGTGGAGGAAGCCTTACCCTTGCATAATTACAAATAAACTGTTTCCTAGATTCGAATCCATGACCTTTCAGTCATGAAGGAACAATTTTACCACTGTTCCGGTTCACCCACTTTATTAGCATTAATTAAAATCATTTCTTATCAATTACTTTAAGAATAATTATGTACATGTGTTAAAATAATCAGGAGACAAAAGGACAATTGGATCTAATCAAGCTTTGCACTTGTACATAGATGATGAAAAGAACAAAAAGGATTAGACTCACACACATAATATCATGTTGAGTAGGTAACTAACCTACCTTTACAAAGAGGGTAGTTGGAGCTAATATAGAAGGAGCGTCTACACCGTTGAGGTATGCCTTCACCTCAGGTATGCCGGACCCTGCTGCTGCAGGGGCAATGTAGGCACAGAGGGCTGCAGCAGCAACGGCTAAAATCATGTTACATCCAACATATACTGCAAAGGCCTGATGATAACTGTTCTGCAGTAAAAATCATAGCGTGGTTATTCCATAATTCTACAAGTTAATTTCGGTAGCATTTGAAAGTTGTTTATGTACCACTGCCTTTAGGTTCAGTAGGTCATGAGAACAAAAATACATGAATGTTCGCTGCAAAAAGAACAAGTGGCTGGCAAATACTTATATATATGTTACCTACATTTTGTAACTAAATATTGCAAGACTGGACATTTACACAAACATCATAACAGAGCTAGACCACAACACGGCAATAAAAGATAACCCAAATAAATAAATAAAAATTACTCAAATTTTATCCTGCTGTTTATTTATTATTATTTGCCCCAATTTATTAAATTATAGTACATTTTCTTAAGAATAGATTAATCTCTTGTCTACTCTTACTTAAAGAATGAACATGTCATTCTTAACTCTTTTTTTAATTTAATTATTTAGATTTTACTTGAATTTGAAAATACCTGTGGTCTAGTTATCGTCGTCGTCATCATCATTATTATTATTAGGTAAACATATGCTGCGGTTTATTAATAAAATTATGAACAGATTTGCAAAATTTCCCAAACCATTATGCAGAAGTATGAAATGTATAACAGAAAATGAACACAAATTATAAAATAATAGTAATAATATTAAGTTAAAAACCAAAAGGATTAAGGATGCTAAAACTACAATTATAAAATAAACCTTAATTATGAAGACAAGGCACGGGTATAAAGCACACAATGAGAAGAATAGTCATACTTTCGCGTGAGCATGAGATTGTTGGTAAGTAGAAGCTTGAAACCAGCAATATTCTCAACTCCAATGTTATTGAAGAAGGCAACAAGCCCTGTGCCTAACCCAATGAGAAGTGCGAGGGTCCATTTTAGGACAACATACTGGCCTATCTCATTCTTTGATCTAGACCTCCAGTCTTGTTTGAAAAGATCATTCTCAACGATCCTGTATGTAAAATGAACAAAGTGAGGCAGCACAGCACTAAGGTAATGGTTTTACATTACTATTTTTACTTCAGATCAGAAGCAATAACTGTCAAGAACAACTTGGCCTCTGTAGTAGTAGGCCTGCAAGGTTAAAATCCATTATGGCTTGTGAGAATGCAATAAAGACAAAGAAGCCTTAAATGATTCCCAGGATATTGCACGGAACATGAACGATCGGTTCATATTACAGGTAATAAGGATTTCACTCTTTCATTAAAGCAAACACAAGATTTTAAAAGCAACCCCCTTCTAGTCAGTTGTCCGGTTTTGAAGGTTGACAAACAGCCCTAAGGCTCCACCTCCACCTCCAAGAAAAGCATGAGATAAAGGACAGACTTTTTTTTTTTACAAGAGCCCCAAATAGCCAGGTCTATACGCAAATTATTTTGGATTATCCCTTTACCCACTGAAGCATTACTAGCTCTTGGAACAAAATCAACAACACATTAGAAGCACACCTCATCAACACACAGGCGTGATGGCTCCTTTGCTAGTTCAAGAACTCCTTTAATTAAGGACCTCAAACCTTTCTCTGGAGAGATAAGATAAGGTTGATATCCATCTGCTTCTAGGACAATCTGACATAAACAAAACAGAGATATAAGAAGCAAGCACCTCAAGAGAATATGAAGAATAAAATTCTGCCTAAACAATATGATTAATTTTAATGGAGAAGATTTACCCTCTTGACATTGTTTATGTCAAAGTGTCTGTCAATAGGAAGTTGCTTTATCCTGTCAGGGAAATTCCCTTCAAAACTGGCAACAACTTTCCAACCATTACCCTGCAAGGAAATGAAGAAAATACATTTGGATAAAGAAAAAAAATTATTCCTGTACTGTACATTGGTGGAATCCCATTCCTAGTATCAGAGTATCAGACTTCTTTATTTGAAATACAAAAGGAAAACCAAAGCATAAGAAACAGATGACCAATCTTGGATCAATTTGAAGAGTTCAAATATTTGAATCATTTTCACAGCCAGTTTGGTAATATTTACATTATTCTGCTACAGTTTATTTAGGGAGCTCCTTATTCAGCATTTTCAGTGAATGTTTGGTGCATCGTAGGTCCACGGACCAATTCTTGATGATCAGCTTTGACGGTTTTGGCAGAAACAAAGAGGCTAGATTTTTGTGGCAATAGGCAATCTATGCATAGTTTGATGTAATTGGTTGGAATAAAACTCTCGTATTTTTAAGGAGGTTCCTTTGGCATATCACTTGATTGGGATAAGATTAGGTGTTTGGCATCCATTTGGTGCAAAGCATGGCCTTTTTAACAGGGTTTCATTAACAAACATGTTAAGGGAATGGAAAGCTTTGTTCCTTTGATTATTTATCTTTTCTCTTGGTTGTTTTCTTGTTCTTTTGCTTAGGACGATTCCTTATCCTTCTTTCCCTTTGTAATGTCTTCTTCTAATCTTAATAAATTTCCTTTTATAACACAGAAAATAAGGTGCAGCGCCAATTCAGTATTATTTGTACAATCTCGGCTGTCTTTTGGGTATTCTCTTTTCCAGCGAAACATACTAATAAATTTCTTTATTAAGAAAATAATTCTTTAAAGAAGACAGAGAGAAAAGCACAGAAGGAGGATAAGAAGATATCTTCCTAGAGTGGGGTGAAAAACACACATCAATAGAACAAAACAAGCCAGTTTCTCTGAATATCCAAGAATGAAACCCCTGTGAAATGGCCATTAGCTGAGCACATAGAAGCTAATAAGATCACATCCAAAGAGTGGAAACGGTAAGAAATTATCCTTGAAAATTCTGACATTCATCTACAACTAAAGGCACCAACTCACTGCATATTGCACAGGACCAAAGGACCTTTCCATATTCACTCATCCCAAACCCTCTAATAAGACCCATGAGAAATATCTACAAACTCTTTTGACAAATCCAGTTTTCCCCAAAAATACTAAATATTATGCACCCTTAATGTTAGGAAAAAAAAAAAAACTACTAACCTCGCCTCCAATAAGATGTTGAAGAAATTTGTCCTCAAATTCACGGCATAACTCCAAAGCTAGAGCTCTTGTACCTTCAGAACCACTAACCATTTGTGCACCAAGCTTCACTAATTCTCTGCACTTTTTTCTTTCATTCATTAAAACAGACAACCATTTAAGAAAACAATGCTAATGAGCCTATTTAAACGAACATCGATAGGTTGGACAAAGAAAATTTTGAAGCAGCGGTGCTATTTACAACATATAATATTTTTTGTCATAGAATACGATATTTAATGAAGAGAGCCTAGAGAAGTGGTAAAACTACTCTTTTGTTACCAAAAGATCAAGGGTTCTAATCTAGGAGACAACCTCTTTTGCAAAAATGTAAGGGTAAGGCTGAGTATGAGGATTTTCTGATCCCACCCTCGCAAGTTAGGGTTTCATGGAGAGCTCTTAACATGATATTTAAAACAGAGAACTACACAAACGACAAGAAAACATAAGCTAGAGAAAAATAAATACCCAGTGAGGAGAGTTGGAAGCCTGAGCTTCATACGATTGCGAATCTGTTCGGCAAGAGACTCAACCAAAGCAATTCTACCAAGCTTGCTTTGAGGGGCTCCGGTCAATATAGATTTCAAACTTTCAGTTTCAGCTCGCCAAGCAGTTTCCAAAGAGCTCTCAGATGCACCACTCCCAGACTGAGCAGAAGCTATAGAAACAGATTGGCCTATCAAAGCAACCCATGGAATATCAGAGGTTTTTGGTGGTCCCTGGTTTAATAGGAGAGCCTGCACCGCTGCAAGGGCTTTTGAGTCTGTAGCTGCCTGATCAATTTTACTGATAACACCAACTGTTCTGGTGGCTACAATTGAAACCCACAAAAAAATTTTGATGAACCAGTATTATAAGGATATGATTAGGTAAAACACGAGAAAGGAATTTCTAAACTTGAGAGGTTTAATAGTGTCTAGGACCAACCCTTTCAAAAGCTTAAGTTGTTAGGTGCAAGTTCATAAATGACGTATATCTGTAAAGCACACCCTCATGCAAGTGCCATTTGGGCTAAAAAATGTAGAAGTATAGACAAGGTACAGGCTCACCCCGCCTTGTGCAGAAACTCAACTTAATTTAGAAAAATGGAGGTGGCAAGGATCAACTCTTCAAAAAGCTTAATTTGTTGGGTGGAGGGCTCAAGATTGGTTTTACATCTCCGACAAAACAGCTATAAATTTCGTTGTTGGGGCATTGGGGAGGGGGAAAGAAGGAAGAAAAAAAAAGTTGAAAACTTACATTCTGCATCATACTCCTTTGCCACTCTAAGGGCCCGCGATGATGAAATTTCAGGTGCCTGAGCACCAGGAACTACTACCAGTAAAATTGCATCATTGTGCTCAACATATTCACTGATCTAAAGAAGATGAAAAAGAAGACATCAAACTTCTCTGCAAAGAAAGCACCTAAAAAACAACCATAGATCTAAGAAATCATTTTAATTAAAATACCAATCATCATCAATTTAGAATGTCAGGTTGTAATTGGCCACAACATACTCGATGTTGAAACTAAAAAAATTTAGGAAAAGATAACTTATAACTACTTACTATTTTGTCATCCATTATCCGCTGGTCCAATCCAGGCAAGTCAATCAATTTCAATGGAGGTGCTGTAGAATTTCAGAACAGAACAAAATGCGTTAGTCTAACAATGCCCATGCATGTAAACATTTATGTTACATGTTCGATCCCCCCACCCGGGGTGTAACATCCCGCATAATTAGTAAAATACCTAAGTACGATATGCTATGTATACATGTGTAGAACTCGGATGTATGGTTTAGGTGTAATGGCTTGGGAATTGGTTGACCTTTATCCTTGGATAAGACTAAGGTAATTAATTAAATTAAATCATAGGAAGATCCATATGTAGACTTGTGAATTTAATCATATAAGTAATGTGAGTATGTGTTATAGGACCTTAGTGTTCATTGGACTTTGGTGGTGGGCTAGTGTGTGTGTGTGTGGACTTGTGTGAATGGATCCTTTTGTATGTGAGGCCAATGGCCCAAGGATGGCTTGTGAATCCATCAAGTTCAGCCCATGGTTAGACCCACACCTACTTCCCTAAGCCTTGCCCAACATGGATGCCTTGTGTACCAAGAAACCTTAACATGGCAACCCTTCTACCACTCAATCTTGCGCACAAGTAAGGGTGATTTAGGACCTTGAAATCTGTCATTTTGCCTTGTTAAACCGCCACCTCACCTTGATTATGCATAACTTGATTTTAATTTTATTGCATGGTAGACACATGTGCAATTTAGCATGTTTTTAGGCTGCATACTCATCCATTTAGGCGCACATGGGAAGGACCTTTGTGCAGATTTCTTGTGTCACCAAAACTGCATAACTTGTTGACTTGGATAACCACTTACACTCTCCATCATGAGACTGCATTGTGCAGATTTTTGGCAAGCTTTTGCAGCCCATCATGAGTCAAACCTCCTCCTCCTTCCACATGCATCATAAGTAAGATTTTGGGACTGCATTTTTCATCATTTTTGCGCAGAGGACAGCTCCATAAATCAGAATCCTTGGCTGCCACAAAGCTCTCTTGCTTGTGGACTTAGTGAACCTCCCTCACACCTCACCTTGTGCGCATGGTTTAGCTTTCTATGCAGAAATTTTCTGACTTAGGACAGCCCAAAAATGAGTGCTTAGGCTGCCACAAATCAGTGCTCATAATGCACCTCTTTTCCTCTCTTAATTTGCGCACCAAGGACTGCATCAAGGCAGATCTTTGGCTGCCATCAAGTTGAGTTGCTTGTTGACTTAGTGAACTTTTTTCATGTGCTCTTGATGCATCCATTCCACCCCACTTCATGCGCATAACTTGGTCAACTATGCAGGAAATTTCTCTGATTTTGGACAGCACCAAATCTGAACATATCACTCCTCCATCCTTGCATGTAAATAGAGTAAGCTAGAAGCAAAACCTTGCTTGTTTCAGCCTTATATGCAGCCCCATCCTCTCAAAGAAATCTGAATTTTTCATGATAGTTAATCATGGCAATCTTCCCTCACTTTCCCTATATATGTGCGCATGGAGAGGGGGCTGCCTTCATGTGCAAGTGCAGCCAACTCTCCTCCTCCTCCTCACTCCCTCTAGCCGCACCAACAAACCACCTTGGAGCTAGAAGACTTTGCTTAAGACAACTCCTTCCTTCCCTCACCTCAACCATACACCAAGCTAGTGCAAGCCTTGTTCCTCACTTGTTGCGCATAGGACCTCTTAGGAAGTGTGGACTTGTGGTGTAGTGAAGCTAGGAGGTGGTGTGTGATTCTTGACTTTGAAGGGTGTGCTACAAGAGGTAAGCCTTGAGCTTAGGACTTTTTCTTTATGTAACCATGTATGTGTGCTTAAATGTCTCCTTGAGTATGTGTTGTTTTGGGATTCAAGTATGAGCATGGTAAAAATTAGAATGGTGGAGCTATTGCATGGTGAATTGTATGCATAAAAATGCTTAAGATTATATGCCACTGTTTGTATGATTAGGCCACTGTTTTAAAGAGAAATGTGCCACTGTTTCCTTATGTATGTGCCACTGTTTTGGTAGATAAAATGCCACTGTTTCGGTCCCTCAAAATCACCATTATATGCCACTGTTTCTGCACCTAAAAGCCACTGTTTCTGCACTTAAAAGCCACTGTTTCTGCACATTACATGCCACTGTTTCTGCACTTAAAAGCCACTGTTTCTGCACATTACATGCCACTGTTTCTGCACTTAAAAGCCACTGTTTCTGCACATATATGTCACTGTTTTAGTGCTCCTTAAGCCACTGTTTTAGCCTTGAAATGCCACTGTTTCCATGCTTAAAATGCCACTGTTTTAGTCATGAAATGTCACTGTTTCCATGCTTAATATGCCACTGTTTTTATGCATAATATGCCACTGTTTTAAGTCATCATATGCCACTGTTTTATGCATAATGTGCCACTGTTTTAGTCGTCATATGCCACTGTTTATATACATAAATGCCACTGTTTTTATGCATCAAATGCCACTGTTTTAGTCATCATATGCCACTGTTTTTATGCATAAAAATGCCACTGTTTTAGCCCTTCTATGCCACTGTTTGTATGCATAAAATGTCACTGTTTTAATCCATAATATGCCACTGTTTCAATGTCCAAAAACCAAGATTTATGCCACTGTTTTGGAAGTTCAAAGTGCCACTGTTTCTGTTTTAAAAACGCCACTGTTTCTGTTTTAAAGACGACACTGTTTCTGTTTAAAACGTCACTGTTTTGCTGCTGTAAACACTGCTGTATGTCCACTGTTTTGCTGCTGTAAACACTGCTGTATGTCCACTGTTTTGCTGCTGTAAACACTGCTGTGTTGTATGTCCACTGTTTTGCTGCTGTAAACACTGCTGTATGTCCACTGTTTTGCTGCTGTAAACACTGCTGTATGTCCACTGTTTTGCTGCTGTAAACACTGCTGTAAATGCTCACTGTTTCGCTGCTGTAAACACTGCTGTATGCCACTGTTTTGCTGCTGTATGCTCACTGTTTTGCTGCTGTAAATAGCCACTGTAAATGATTAGTTGTAATTGATTTAGGTGCGCTTAAGAAGTGAGATACTTCGCTGCAGTTTGGTAATAGTTAAGGCAAGCAAAGGTAAGTGTCAGGCGATGATGCCTAATGTAACTATTGACTACTGGTATAGAATTGTAACATGATGCTCCATATGCCGTAAAAATATTATGTTCCATTATAATGAAAGGAAACTGCCAAAAATGTGCCGTGATGGCTATATGACTATGAGGTAAAGACGTTATGTGGCAGCATAACGCATATGAAAGGTATATAAGCATGCATCTTACATTATACCGCATTTTTACGCTTTGTGTGTGAAAGCATAGCATGTCATGCATGTAACAAGATCATATAGGCCTTGTTTTAGAATAGTTATGTACAGGACCATGTGTTTGAGCAAGCATCATATAGGCATCCCCAAGGTACCGGGGTATGGGACACTTGGCATCAGTCCGCATAGGCCCACAGTTGGAATCCACATGGAGCTCAGGTGCCAAGGGTATTTGATTCCACTGTGAAGTGCGCGCACGACGGTGCTAAAAGCGCAAAGGAAAGGCGTTATATACGCAATATATGAATATGATAAAAAGGAAAAGGAACAAGGATATGTCGAAGTGACTGTTTATGATTTTGTGCCTAGTTAATATTGTTATGTTACTGGTTTTATTGCCACACTACTGGGATTATTCTCACCCCTTCGGGGCTGCTATTTTTCTAAATGGCAGGAGGACATAAAAGCACCTGAAGGAGTAGTATTTTGCTGTTGATTGCTGATGCGTGGATTATCAGTGTTGCTGTTTGTTTAGATGGATAACTGTAATGATTAATGTTTTGGAACTTTTGGATGACTGTAGTCTTTATCACAATTATGTTAGCTTGAACTTTTTATGAACAATGACTATTTTGGAAAACCTTTGTGAAAAGAATTTAAGTGTTAAAAAAATTTATACGGATTTGTATTCTGCTTTGTTAGCTCATGTGACGTTAACGACTCTAATTCCGCTTAGCAAACGACTCTCTTGGATGCATACAAGGGAGGGCGTTACACTAATTGGTATCAGAGCAGTTTGGTCCATGGAATTGTTTGTGTTTGACTGAATTGACTGTTGTTTGTGTTTATCTGCTAATTGACTGTCTAAATGTGCTATAGTTTAAGTATATGTAGCTAGGATAGTTAGATGGGTTAGACTGTTCTGCGATAAGACACGGATGCATAGCTAACTTGTCCGAATTGAACTCGAGTACCTACTTGGGACTGCTGCCATGAATAACTTGCGGTGAGCCTGATCAACTCATTTCCTGATATTGTGAGTGCAGAATCATGGCGGGTGGTCGCGGTTCAACTCGGGGAAGGACTGGCGATGCGGAAGAGGATCTTATCACCACCATTGGAGGACTGGCCACGTTCATCCAGAATATGAGCCAGGAATGGCGCGACCATAGGCAACAGAATCAGAACCCACCCCCACTGCATGAAAATGCAGAAGAAATTGCCCGTCGGAGGTTGAAAGACTTCCGCAACTTCCAACCACCTACCTTTGAGGGTGAAGACAACCCTGAGGCTGCAGCAAGGTGGCTGCAGATGATTGAGCATATTTTCGAACGTATGGCATGCCCGGAAGCGCAGAAGACTGAGTACGCGTCGTACCAGCTGATGGGAGAAGCTTTAACATGGTGGACTGGTGCGAGGGCTCTGCTGAGAGCTCAGGACGTGGAACTAACATGGGCCGTGTTCAGACAAGTATTTCTGGATAAGTATTTTCCTAAGGCAATGCGAAGGATGAAGCACACTGAACTGCTGTCGCTCAGGCAGGGTAACATGACGGTTAATGAGTATATCGCAAAGTTTGGGCAGCTGATCGAGTACGCCAACTTCGACCGGAACATTTATGATGAAGAATGGCAGGTGGAGAAGTTCGAGAGCTCCGCAAGCTCATCCTGACAACGGCTAATCGTACACTTCCGGAACTCATCAACCAGAGTCGTCAGGCAGAAGGAATCATTCTGGAAGCCAAGAACTTGAACAAGCCACCACCACAATTCCACGGAGGAAACCGAGCAGGCAGATTCTTCAGGGCGGCACCTGGTAGGGGTCGAGGCAGAGGTACGCCGTTGCAGGCGCGGCCTGGAAACTTTAAGAGGAACTTTACGGTGGGTCAATCATCGACTGGACGTCAGGGCGCGACTGTTTGTGCCACATGTGGAAAGAATCACTTTGGAGTCTGTCGCAAGAACAACAATGCATGCTTCAGATGCGGCCAGCAAGGTCACTTTGCTTACAAATGCCCCCAGAATGCTGATCAACAGCCTCCGCAAGCACGGGTGTTCACATTGGATGCAAATGAAGCGCAGAAGTTTCCCAACCTGATCAAAGGTAATGTCACTTTGAATGGTCACCCAATTTCTGTTATCTTTGATTCCGGAGCGTCTGGCTCTTTTATGGCAAAGCATACTGCCTTGAGAATAGGCATCACCCCAACCCCGTTACCTTATGAGTTACACATCAGCACACCTACTGGAGGATCGTGCACAGCCTCAGAGATCTGCAGAGGTGTTACCTTGCAGTATGAAGGGAACACTTATACAGTTAATTTGGTGGTCCTGCCGGTATTCAACTTCGACGTGATTATCGGTATGGACTGGTTGACAGAAAACGGGATAACCTTGGATTGTCGAGCGGGGAAGGTCATTGTTCCTGCAAAGGATGGTAATTTTCAACCCTTCTCTCTCATTTCCTTATTGCAAGTTAGAAAAGAGCTCCGCAAGGGAGCAGCAGGGTATCTTTTGTCGATCGAGGCTGAGACCTCGATTGACAATCAAATTCAGGATGTACCGGTAGTTAGAGAATTCGAGGAGGTATTCCCGGATGAAATACCTCGATTGCCTCCTAATAGGGAAATAGAATTTTCGATCGAACTTGTTCCTGGAGTTGGACCAATCTCCATTGCCCCGTATCGTATGGCACCTTTGGAACTGCGCGAGTTGAAGAAGCAGATAGAAGAGCTTTTGGCAAAGGAATTCATCAGACCGAGTACTTCTCCATGGGGTGCTCCAGCTATCTTGATTAAGAAGAAGGATGGAAGCTTACGTCTGTGTGTAGATTACCGCCAGCTGAACAAAGTCACGGTGAAGAATAAGTACCCGCTACCGAGGATCGACGACCTGATGGACCAGCTGAGAGGAGCCAGAGTCTTTTCCAAGATAGATTTACGATCGGGATACCATCAGATCCGGGTCAAACCGGAGGATATTCCGAAAACCGCTTTTAGGACTCGTTATGGGCACTACGAATATCAGGTGATCCCATTCGGACTGACGAATGCTCCAGCGGTATTCATGGACTACATGAACCGCATCTTCCGCCCATTTCTTGATCAGTTCGTAATTGTGTTTATCGACGATATCCTGATTTACTCAGCTAATGAAGAGCTGCATGCGGAACACCTGAGGATTGTCTTGCAAATCTTGAAGGAGAAGCTGTTGTACGCGAAATGGTCGAAGTGCGAGTTTTGGCTTAAAGAGGTCCAGTTTCTGGGCCATGTCATTTCATCAGAAGGTATCGCGGTGGACCCCTGCAAAGTTGAAGCTGTCATGAATTGGGAACGACCCAAGTCTGTCACCGAAGTAAGAAGTTTCTTAGGTCTGGCTGGATATTATCGAAGGTTCATCCAGAATTTCTCTCAGATAGTGCAACCTCTTACTCGTCTCACTCGGAAGGACAAGTCTTTTGAGTGGACTGAAGCTTGTGAAGAATGTTTCTTGGAACTGAAGAGCAGATTAACAAGTGCCCCCGTACTCACGATTCCGGATCCTACTCGAAAGTTCGAAGTTTACTGCGATGCGTCGCTGAAAGGACTTGGATGTGTGTTGATGCAGGATCGTATGGCAGTAGCTTATGCATCTCGACAACTGAAGCCTCACGAAGAAAATTATCCTACGCACGATTTGGAGTTAGCAGCTATAGTGTTCGCACTAAAGATCTGGAGGCACCACTTGTATGGTTCGCAGTTTGACGTGTTCAGCGATCATAAGAGTTTGAAGTACTTGTTCGACCAGAAGGAGCTGAATATGCGGCAACGGCGGTGGATGGAATTTCTGAAGGACTATGACTTTGAACTTAAATACCACCCAGGAAAGGCAAACGTGGTAGCTGACGCCCTGAGCAGGAAGACACTGCACACTGCAACTCTGATGATGGAAGAATTGAAGTTGTTTGAGGCCTTTCGAGACTTGAACTTATCGGTAGACGAGAGAGGAAGTAGCATAAGATTGGGAAGTATAAAGGTGGAGAATGAATTGATCAGTAGAATTAAGGAGGCTCAGAAGGATGAAGAGTTAGTCCGCAAGTTGGTTGGTAACCAAGAGGTAGTAAAGGATGAGAATGATGTCTGGAGATTCCAAGGACGGCTGGTTGTGCCGAATGAAGAGTTGAAGCAAGAAGTTATACAGGAGGCTCACAAGGGTAAGTACGCAGTTCACCCTGGATCCACGAAGATGTACTATGATTTGAAGACCTCGTTTTGGTGGCCGGGTATGAAGCGTGATATTGCGGAGTATGTATCTCGATGCTTAACTTGTCAGAAGGTGAAGTACGAACATCAGAAACCGTCGGGACTCCTTCAACCTTTGGAGATTCCCGAATGGAAGTGGGACAGTATTTCGATGGACTTTGTAGTTGGACTTCCTCGGACGCGAGAAGGATATGATTCTATCTGGGTGATTGTCGATCGTTTAACGAAGTCAGCTCATTTCTTGCGTGTTAGAACCACATATGATACAGAGAGGCTTGCTAGAATTTATCTGCAGGAGATTGTGAAGCTGCACGGAGTTCCTACGAGTATTGTCAGTGATCGTGATCCCAAGTTTACATCTAAGTTTTGGGAATCCTTTCAAAGAGCGTTAGGGACCCAATTGAGGTTGAGTACTGCTTATCATCCGCAGACCGATGGACAGACGGAACGCACCATTCAAGCCTTAGAGGACATGTTGCGAGCATGTGTTTTGGAGTTAGGAGGCAGCTGGGATAGCTATCTTTCTTTGATTGAATTTGCTTACAACAACAGTTACCACTCCAGTATTCAGATGGCACCGTACGAAGCTTTGTATGGGAGGAAATGTAGATCCCCTTTATGTTGGACTGAAGTGGGCGAGCGAAGTATGTTAGGACCTGATCTAATTCAAGAGACATCCGAACAAGTAAAGAAGATTCGGGAGAATATGCAGCGGGCTCAGGCCAGACAGAAGAGTTATTACGACAAGCGTCATAAGCCTCTATCTTTCGAAGTCGGAGACCATGTATTTTTGAGAATCACACCTACATCGGGACTCGGAAGGAGAATGGGAGTTAAGAAGTTAAGTCCACGGTACTTAGGACCGTATCTAATTATGGACCGGATTGGAGAGTCTGCATACCGGTTGGCTTTGCCACCCAATCTGTCAGGAATTCACAATGTATTTCATGTGTCTCAGCTACGGAGGTATCTCTCTGATCCATCTCACGTGTTACAACCGGAAGAAGTGGAACTAAAGGAAGATCTGACGTATCAAGTGCAACCGTTGCAAATTCTTGAAAGATCCGTCAAGCGCCTACGTTCTAAAGAGATCCCTTTGGTGAAGGTATTATGGAACAACAGATCGGCAGCTGAAGCCACTTGGGAGCGCGAGGACGACATTCAGAAACGCTATCCAGAATTGTTTAGCTCTTAAGTAAGTTTATTTTGCGGACAAAATTCCTATTTGGTGGGGAGAGTGTAACATCCCGCATAATTAGTAAAATACCTAAGTACGATATGCTATGTATACATGTGTAGAACTCGGATGTATGGTTTAGGTGTAATGGCTTGGGAATTGGTTGACCTTTATCCTTGGATAAGACTAAGGTAATTAATTAAATTAAATCATAGGAAGATCCATATGTAGACTTGTGAATTTAATCATATAAGTAATGTGAGTATGTGTTATAGGACCTTAGTGTTCATTGGACTTTGGTGGTGGGCTAGTGTGTGTGTGTGTGGACTTGTGTGAATGGATCCTTTTGTATGTGAGGCCAATGGCCCAAGGATGGCTTGTGAATCCATCAAGTTCAGCCCATGGTTAGACCCACACCTACTTCCCTAAGCCTTGCCCAACATGGATGCCTTGTGTACCAAGAAACCTTAACATGGCAACCCTTCTACCACTCAATCTTGCGCACAAGTAAGGGTGATTTAGGACCTTGAAATCTGTCATTTTGCCTTGTTAAACCGCCACCTCACCTTGATTATGCATAACTTGATTTTAATTTTATTGCATGGTAGACACATGTGCAATTTAGCATGTTTTTAGGCTGCATACTCATCCATTTAGGCGCACATGGGAAGGACCTTTGTGCAGATTTCTTGTGTCACCAAAACTGCATAACTTGTTGACTTGGATAACCACTTACACTCTCCATCATGAGACTGCATTGTGCAGATTTTTGGCAAGCTTTTGCAGCCCATCATGAGTCAAACCTCCTCCTCCTTCCACATGCATCATAAGTAAGATTTTGGGACTGCATTTTTCATCATTTTTGCGCAGAGGACAGCTCCATAAATCAGAATCCTTGGCTGCCACAAAGCTCTCTTGCTTGTGGACTTAGTGAACCTCCCTCACACCTCACCTTGTGCGCATGGTTTAGCTTTCTATGCAGAAATTTTCTGACTTAGGACAGCCCAAAAATGAGTGCTTAGGCTGCCACAAATCAGTGCTCATAATGCACCTCTTTTCCTCTCTTAATTTGCGCACCAAGGACTGCATCAAGGCAGATCTTTGGCTGCCATCAAGTTGAGTTGCTTGTTGACTTAGTGAACTTTTTTCATGTGCTCTTGATGCATCCATTCCACCCCACTTCATGCGCATAACTTGGTCAACTATGCAGGAAATTTCTCTGATTTTGGACAGCACCAAATCTGAACATATCACTCCTCCATCCTTGCATGTAAATAGAGTAAGCTAGAAGCAAAACCTTGCTTGTTTCAGCCTTATATGCAGCCCCATCCTCTCAAAGAAATCTGAATTTTTCATGATAGTTAATCATGGCAATCTTCCCTCACTTTCCCTATATATGTGCGCATGGAGAGGGGGCTGCCTTCATGTGCAAGTGCAGCCAACTCTCCTCCTCCTCACCCCCTCTAGCCGCACCAACAAACCACCTTGGAGCTAGAAGACTTTGCTTAAGACAACTCCTTCCTTCCCTCACCTCAACCATACACCAAGCTAGTGCAAGCCTTGTTCCTCACTTGTTGCGCATAGGACCTCTTAGGAAGTGTGGACTTGTGGTGTAGTGAAGCTAGGAGGTGGTGTGTGATTCTTGACTTTGAAGGGTGTGCTACAAGAGGTAAGCCTTGAGCTTAGGACTTTTTCTTTATGTAACCATGTATGTGTGCTTAAATGTCTCCTTGAGTATGTGTTGTTTTGGGATTCAAGTATGAGCATGGTAAAAATTAGAATGGTGGAGCTATTGCATGGTGAATTGTATGCATAAAAATGCTTAAGATTATATGCCACTGTTTGTATGATTAGGCCACTGTTTTAAAGAGAAATGTGCCACTGTTTCCTTATGTATGTGCCACTGTTTTGGTAGATAAAATGCCACTATTTCGGTCCCTCAAAATCACCATTATATGCCACTGTTTCTGCACCTAAAAGCCACTGTTTCTGCACTTAAAAGCCACTGTTTCTGCACATTACATGCCACTGTTTCTGCACTTAAAAGCCACTGTTTCTGCACATTACATGCCACTGTTTCTGCACTTAAAAGCCACTGTTTCTGCACATTATATGCCACTGTTTCTGCACATATATGTCACTGTTTTAGTGCTCCTTAAGCCACTGTTTTAGCCTTGAAATGCCACTGTTTCCATGCTTAAAATGCCACTGTTTTAGTCATGAAATGTCACTGTTTCCATGCTTAATATGCCACTGTTTTTATGCATAATATGCCACTGTTTTAAGTCATCATATGCCACTGTTTTATGCATAATGTGCCACTGTTTTAGTCGTCATATGCCACTGTTTATATACATAAATGCCACTGTTTTTATGCATCAAATGCCACTGTTTTAGTCATCATATGCCACTGTTTTTATGCATAAAAATGCCACTGTTTTAGCCCTTCTATGCCACTGTTTGTATGCATAAAATGTCACTGTTTTAATCCATAATATGCCACTGTTTCAATGTCCAAAAACCAAGATTTATGCCACTGTTTTGGAAGTTCAAAGTGCCACTGTTTCTGTTTTAAAAACGCCACTGTTTCTGTTTTAAAGACGACACTGTTTCTGTTTAAAACGTCACTGTTTTGCTGCTGTAAACACTGCTGTATGTCCACTGTTTTGCTGCTGTAAACACTGCTGTATGTCCACTGTTTTGCTGCTGTAAACACTGCTGTATGTCCACTGTTTTGCTGCTGTAAACACTGCTGTATGTCCACTGTTTTGCTGCTGTAAACACTGCTGTAAATGCTCACTGTTTCGCTGCTGTAAACACTGCTGTATGCCACTGTTTTGCTGCTGTATGCTCACTGTTTTGCTGCTGTAAATAGCCACTGTAAATGATTAGTTGTAATTGATTTAGGTGCGCTTAAGAAGTGAGATACTTCGCTGCAGTTTGGTAATAGTTAAGGCAAGCAAAGGTAAGTGTCAGGCGATGATGCCTAATGTAACTATTGACTACTGGTATAGAATTGTAACATGATGCTCCATATGCCGTAAAAATATTATGTTCCATTATAATGAAAGGAAACTGCCAAAAATGTGCCGTGATGGCTATATGACTATGAGGTAAAGACGTTATGTGGCAGCATAACGCATATGAAAGGTATATAAGCATGCATCTTACATTATAAGTCTATCCTGTAGAGAATGTCGAAGGGCACCTATGATAATGGAAAACAAAAAAAACTAAGACGATCAGAAACATGATATTTTTTAAACAAAATGTGGTGGAAAATGAGTATGCAAATGAAGTTAGAATGAGGTAAAGTTCATACTTGCAGAAACCTGTTGAGATTTATTATCAATTTGGAGGATGATGGACTTGCTGTTTAAAGAGGTATCTCTATTCAATTCAATGCTAATGGGACACCATTTTCACCGGTTGGCTGCAGTTTATAACCACCGATTTAAACGGTAAATAAAGAAAGATTAAAGAGAAAGAGAGAAGATGATAATATTGGAAATAAGAAATACCAAAACAG
This sequence comes from Gastrolobium villosum, assembly GCA_032173675.1. NCBI lineage: Eukaryota > Viridiplantae > Streptophyta > Magnoliopsida > Fabales > Fabaceae > Gastrolobium > Gastrolobium villosum. The sequence continues at coordinate 35,668 of JAVKPL010010596.1, forward strand.
GATGTCCAATCAAGCTATTCAAGGCAGCAGATTTTCCAGCACCCTGATCCACCAGTACCAGAATTGTTTGTTTTAGTACGGATCCAAAAGAGTGACACAGTTGGTGTGTAATTTGCAATCAGTTCTCACGCTGAAATCAAAAATGTAGAAGAAAAGACTTACGACATTGCCAAGAGCAACGACATTGAGGAAAGTTGAAGGGCGCTTGGGGTCGTCAACATCGTCGTCGGCGAGGACAGCGCCGGCTTGGCGCATAGAATCGGAGAGCTGAACCAATTCGTCGATTGCCTCCATCGGATCTGATCTGACGGTGAAGCAACTAGTTAGGTTTCCGACGCCACAAATTTAATTTCGACGTAACGAAAGCGTTGCTTTAATGAGAACTAGACTCTTAACCAAATTGAAATTAAATCATCAACTGCTATGCTTATTATGATGTTATGATGCACCTCCACACACACACTCTCTCTCTCTCTCTCATGCGGTTGCGATTGAGATTTCTATTTCAACTTCTTGTTTAATTTTTCTTCTTCCTTTTTGTTACCACTGACATGCCTCTATTTCGCGCTTTTTACCTTGCTCAGCGGTACCAGCACCACTACCATAATGAGAATAATCATTTTATTTATTCTCATTAGCAAAATAACAACTTGTGAATCACATTTCTATTTCTAATACCCCTGTTTATGAAAAGAGAAAATATCAATACCTTCCCTTAATTGAATAAAATTAAATTTTGTTTATGCCAGCATTTTTATACTTTATACAACTTCAGTTCTTATAAAAGTTTAATCTGATCTCAAAACTTATTAAGCTAAATAAATGGTTGATAAAATATTAAATATTTATAATTTTTTTTATATTACACTAGTTAAACTAGTGAATCATGACTTGTGTTTTACACTCCGGCTATTTTTATATTTTTTTACTCAAATACATTAAATTTTATTTTTTATAATAAGAATAATTTCGTGTTCAGAAATAAAAAAATAGGTAAAATTCGTGATCCAAACAACATGCAGAGAATAACATGCTAAAGGGAAGATTAAGAATGTGCAATAACATACGACAATCTAGATAAAAATATTTGTTAATGAATGCGTAGCTTAAAGATTTGGCTTTATAAAGGAAAATGAAATCTAAGCGGAAAAAAAAAATCAGGTAAAGTGAAGAGTTAAAAAGGTAATTATTAAGAGATTGTAATCCATCAACAAACTCCTTGGTAGGGTATTTTGGCAAGTATACCTAAGCAACTTGAAATGAGTTTTTTTTTTTTTTTTGGTAACATGTTTGGACTAAACAAAGCCCCTGAACTGGGTTTTCAATTTGCCTACAAGAGTTAAAAAAATTTGGGCAAAATTCTTTCCGCAGCCAACTTGATTTCTTTGCAAAATTTCTTATTTCGCAACCATTTTGAGGGTCGTATTTTGGGGTTTGATGGGAAAAGTAAAAGTTGAGTTCATATTTTGGGTTCAAGAAAACCATTTGGATAACAATAATAATTGTTGAAACAATGACATCAATTAAGTTCCTTTTACAAACTGTCATTTTGGGCAAGAGTTGATCAGATTCAAAAAATAAAAAGGGTTAATTTTGTAATTGAAACCCATTTTCCCATTTATATTTTACCTCCAATCAAATATGAAATTCGAAAATTTAAATCAATTTTCCTGGTAATATTTTGGTCTACCAAATAATTTTTTTAAAATTTTTCCACTAATTTTAGTTTACAACCATTTTCCCACTATCTATATTTACCTGATTAAAAAAAATTTCTCCTATACCAAACGTCCCTAAGTTAGCCAATAAGACAATTAGTGTTATTTTATGGGGTAAAATGTGTGTCATTTAAAAGATGTAAAGTTGTGTCAGTTTAAGAGAGAGAGAGAAAGATAGATAAAGGAGGAGAGAGAGTTGACAAAAAAAAGGTGTGAGTTCCACCTATTTGTGAGTTCATATATATATATATATATATATATATATATATATATATATATATATATATATATATATATATATATAACGTGCAAAAATATAAATGACAAATTTATAAATTACTATAATTTAGATAATAATACAAAAATTGGGACGATGTGCACTTGTGCTTCACCGAGAAGGATTAGAATAGAAAAAAAAAATTACATTTATCCAACAAAAAAAAAATGGCAGCAACCAAATGCTCTCGCTACAAAGGAGAATGTAACATCCCGGGCGCTGACGAGGGCGGGGAGTGATCGCCGGTGCGCAAGGGCACGGACAAGGAGCGGCTCCTGGCAGGCTTCCAGCGACGGGGGTACATGAATGAATCGAATAACACCGGAAAGAGAGGGATTCCAGAGACTGTGCTGGTATGGGACAGTACAGTTGGGAATGGCTTATAAGAATTAATTGGTACTACCTATACTAACAAGATGCATCTACTTTTCGGTAGCCCGGATCGGAAGAACTCCACAGTTAAGCGTGCTTGACTTGGAGCAATTCTGGGATGGGTGACCTCCTGGGAAGTTTTCCCGGGAAGTGTGCGAGTGAGGACAAAGCACGCTGAAAAGTCTCGTGTTAGTGTGTGGGGACAGTCGTTAATCCTTGCAAGTTGCCAGGCGTTACAAGTGGTATCAGAGCAGGGCCTCTCATCCAGTACGGTGTGGTTCGAGGACGAACCAGGCGGAAGCTGGTGGGCATGTAACATCCCGGGCGCTGACGAGGGCGGGGAGTGATCGCCGGTGCGCAAGGGCACGGACAAGGAGCGGCTCCTGGCAGGCTTCCAGCGACGGGGGTACATGAATGAATCGAATAACACCGGAAAGAGAGGGATTCCAGAGACTGTGCTGGTATGGGACAGTACAGTTGAGAATGGCTTATAAGAATTAATTGGTACTACCTATACTAACAAGATGCATCTACTTTTCGGTAGCCCGGATCGGAAGAACTCCACAGTTAAGCGTGCTTGACTTGGAGCAATTCTGGGATGGGTGACCTCCTGGGAAGTTTTCCCGGGAAGTGTGCGAGTGAGGACAAAGCACGCTGAAAAGTCTCGTGTTAGTGTGTGGGGACAGTCGTTAATCCTTGCAAGTTGCCAGGCGTTACAGAGAACAAGCAATTATGTATATTGAATCTCCATGAAATCATCCTCAATCACCGTTAAATCATCATCAAATCATCATCAATCTCCATGAAACCATCCTCAATCTCCATGAAATCATCCTCAATCACCGTGAAATCATCATCAATCTCCATCAAATCATCATCAATCTCCATGAAATCATCCCCGATCTCCATGAAACCATCCTCAATCTCCATGAAGTCATCCTCAATCTCCATGAAATCATCCTCAATCGCCATTGATTCCTCAGTCTTTGACCCGGAACAACGCTGATCACCGTAGCTAGGAACTCTGGCGCCGTAAGGGCTAGTGAAATTGATGCTTCTCTGGGTTCCCTACTTCAAGAAAGGGGAAGGGAACGTGAAATTGTGAAGAGGTTTTGTGTAGCAGATGCTACAGAAGAAGAAGATTGCAGAAAGGATAAGAGGAGGAGAAGAGGGAATTGAGAGAGAAAGAGTCACGAGAGAGAAGAGAATTTCCAATAATTTTTTGATATTATTTCTTAACACCACACACCTACTTATAACCATGAAGGATGGACGTTACAAAAGAAAACACTATTACAATTAATGTTTCAATTACTGTTACAAAAGAAAACATTATTACAATTAACGTTACAATTACCGTTACACAACGGTTCCATTCCATCACCGTTACATTACCGTTATATTATATTTCGTCCGTTATATTACCGTTATAAAAGGATATAAGTTATGTCATTCATTTAAAATGATTAATATTTTTCCTATTTTATGATAACATCAGAGTTTGTTAAACTAGGGATCTGTGCTTGCAATTAAAGGCTATGATTACATTAGTCACGAGCCACAATCGCAGTTTAGGCACCTATGTTCCAATGTACATGAAACAAACTCCAGCTTGGCGGGGAAACATTCTTCTGTCCAAAAAAGTAAAAAAAAGGGTATCTTTTTTTTTTGGTAAATAAAGAAAATGGTATCCTACTTAGGACTCACGAACCAAATATATTGAATCAGTCCATTAAATTTCTTGATTTATTCAAAATGAGTTTTAAAATTATCAACTTAAAAATAACAGAAGCCAATTTGGATCACCGCATTTTACTTGCGAGGTAAATTGACTAACCCATTAAGTAAATGCACGGTCTGCTGTCTACCAAAATAAAAAACAAAAAATGCACGGTCTGTTTACGTATTCATTTACTGAGTTTTTTTTACATGAATGAAATATTTTTATTTCTCTTTGACTATATTTCTCTTTAACTATTTAATAAATTTTATATCTTACATACATAAAAATTTGTGGAGTCAATACTTTTTCTTTTTCTCTCACCCACACCATTTTATATATGTAGGAGATAAATTTATATCCTACTATAATATAACAAACAATAAACTCTTATATGAAACCAGCTTATGCTTAGGTGTTGTTTTATGAAACCACCCTCAACATTTAATTCAAACAATTAATCCCCTTATACATTAATCTTTTAACAATTTAACATAGTTAGTAAATTTAGGACAAAACTACCCCTTTCTTTGTAACTCCCATAGGGGGTGTTTGTTTTAGGAGTTTGTTGAAGTTTTCTGGGGAAGTGATTCTTGCGTTTTCATTACTCCACGTTTGGTTCACAGTTTTCATAAATTTTACCCATCTTTCCTTGTTGCCTATCTATCGATAATTGCAAGTGATTTGTCTGAAAAGTACTGTTGAGGATTGCTTCCTGAAAGGTGGTATTTGTCCTAGAATCTGGAGAAGTTCAAAAAGTGGTATAATCGGTGACTATATTACCCCTCGAGCTTCTTCTAATGCTTGGCCTTGGCATGAACCTCTGATCTATTTTCCTTGTTTTTGATCATCGAAGGAAGCAACTCCTCCTTGTTCTTTTTCTTCATTATTGCTTTCTTCATCGAACCTTCTTCGACATCGTCGCTTCCTGAACCCTCGCTCTTCTTTCTCGTTCCCCCATTATTGGTAACCGTAACAACCACTTGAAGTTTACGGTTTTCGAAGCTGAAGAAAGAAAACAGAGAAGAGTGAAGATTTTTTCTGATTACGGTTTTGAAAGAGGGGTCACTGGGTCTGTTTCCCTGTTCGTTCCCTATGGCTTTCCCTATGCACCATGCAATTGTGAATTAATAATTAATTAAAAGATAACGTTCGATATTATAAGTTTTAATGAAATTTTAATATTATATTGTGTTTTGTATAATATCATATTAGATGATATTATTTTGTATTTGATAACATTAAAACCAAGGGTTTTATTAATGTTATGTTACATAATTGAACTTTTGTTTCCAACACTCACAACAAAAAGGGAGAGAGAAAGTGGAATGATGAAAGAGAAAGAAAAATATGTGGACCCCACCTCTTTAATGTGTGTGTAGGAAAATGAAGTTGTGTTATGTTACATGATAAACATAAAACCCTAAAACCAATCTCATAAAGGGTTATTTCTAAAAGGGTTATTTTGTAATTTTAATAAATTTTCCCATCAATATTTTATTTTCAACCAAACACACATTCAGGAATTTCACTCAATTTTCCCAGTATTATTTTGGCCTACCAAACAACTTTTTTTACATTTTCTTACCAAACTCACTTTCCAACCATTTTCCTATCAATTACATTTTCCTAGTATTCAAAAAATTTCTCCTCAACCAAACGCCCCCTTAGTTTTCAATAATAATAATTGGTGATGAATTATTGCATTCAAGTGTATTATTTTATGTTTCTTTCAATTATCTTTTAATGATCACGTTTAGAGTCCCTTCGAACATATAATGCAAAAATCATGTGAAGTTGTTGAATCTAAAAACAAAACTTCAAGAAACTCGCATGGAGAAGTTTGTGAATAATTGTTGTGTTAATAATATTTTATGATTACTTTTATCATTTGCATGATAAAACTTTTCCCGTAAATAGATGCTAAGAGAACCATTGGTCATTGCTTCAAAATTTAGAGAAATCAATGAGTGAAGGATCTTGAGAAATGTTAGAGAAAACTCTGTTAAAGGAGAATGGGAGAAAAAAAAATTGAGAGAGAAGAAGCATGATAATATAAGAAATTATGAAAATGAATGCTACGGATGATGATAACTTCTTTCTTTCTTTTTTTCAAAATATAAATCTCATAACAATGTTATTTTGATATAGGAATAGAATATTTTTACTAACAAATAATGTTACTATCAATGTTACTATCATATATTAACTATTAATTTCCGTCCATCAACGGTTATTATTTATTGTGAATTAATAATTAATTAATGATTTTGATTTGTGGAAATAATAACCGTTGATTGACGAAAATCAACCGTTATCATTTATTATGAATTAATAATTAATTAATGAGTTTGATTTGTTAAAATAATAACCGTCGTAATTTACTTATCTGCAATTTATATTGTTGCATATTATAATTATATATTTATGCATGGATATATATATATATATATATATATATATATATATATATATATAATGCTATAAATGTGATAAATATCATATATGTATATACTTAAATGTTTATTTATATTTTTGCACATTCATTATATTGATATGTTGTGTCTTTAATTTATATTTAAATTATCATGGTAAATTTCATACGATAGAAATTTGTATAACTTATATTTTCAAGATTTACTATAATGATATGATTGTTCATACTTTTATTGTGATGTCAAATTTAAGTAATGGTATATTATGAATTATGATTTCTTTTAGAAAAATTGTGTGACCTCTTTTGGAGGCATTCACATATTTATATCCGTTACAAAGGTAAAACCTTGAGAGAAAAAAATTGATTTCAAGTTTCATGGAAAAGTTTATATTACATTTTTGGAAAACTTTCAAAAAAAAAAAAAAAAAACTGTAAATTTTATCGGAATCACTTACCCCTCTGAAATTTGAATCATTTACTCCTAGCTTAAATTTTTTTTATCACTTACCCCTCTAACTTAACGGGTAAGTTATAAAGAAACTTTTTTTTTTTTTTTGGTTACAGAAAGGGGCAATGCCCCCACAAAACAAAAGAACAGCAAACAAGAAGGAATGAAAAAAACAGAACAAGAAATAGCAGAAAACAAAACATCAAACACTAGCAGAAAGCCAGGAACAAGCATCATCCTGTATTTCTCCTAGCAGCCACCTTATTCAGACCCGGATCCAAAAGATATAAATGATTTAAAATTTTGAGAATGGGATAAATGTTTTAGAAGAAACTTATATGAACTTTTTTGAAGTTTTCTCTATATTTTTTTTGGGTTTATGAGTATAATGTTACATGACTCAAGAAAACTTTCCTACACACCACACAACTAATATATGGGGTCCACATGTTTTTTTTCTCTTTCATTATTTCACTTTCTCTCTCTTCTTTATTGTGAGTGTAGGAAAATTTTCTTAAATCATGCAACATTATACTCATTGAACCCTATTTTTTTAAGAGTTATATGTTAGAAAAAAAAATATATCATTAAAAATACCTTTACCCAACACTTTTAAGGTTTTATGTTGAATTGGTTCTTTATATGATATCAGAGTTTAAATGACTATAAGATCATGAGTTCGATCCTCACCTCCCCTCACTTGTGGAATTAAATAAGCATAATTTAAAACAAAAATAAAATAAAATTAGGCGTATGCAACATCCACGTTTCAAGCCCAAAGAATTTTTACATAAAAGGTGTGTTAGAGAATACTAATACTATAAATCATTAAAAAGGTATTCATCCAACATTTAAAATTTTGTGATGAATTGGTTCTTTATTATAAACCGCTGAAAACTGTACAAATGTGAAGTAAATAGTGTATAAGTGTTTGTAGCATTATTTATATATTTATGAAGAGGAAGAATCGTTTACAATTTTTTTTACAAATTACACTAAGAATGACACTCTTGATTAATGTATGACCGGTAAAATTTATAAACAAACAATTTGTAAATATAACATTCCCATCTTTATATGCAAAACTTTTAATTTTTTTTTCCCTACTGAAAGATTCGAATTCTGCAATCTTCTAACTTACAAGAGATAACGAGAAACGATATGAGACGAAATACAAGTTCCAAGAGAGAAAAGGAATGAAAACACACGTAAGCTCATCTAGGTATTGTGCTCTATAACAACAAGGTGATTGCGGTAAAGATCTTGATTAATCTTCTACTAATAAAAGGAACTCCATGGGGCTTTATAGCTGGTGAGGTTTGATGTCACCAAAAAAATCCGCTTGATAATGATTTCTCTACTTATGGGAGTGGAAGTGAGGGTAAAGTCCCAAGACATGCTCAGGCATGAAATCATGTCTTGTCAAGAGCCCGACAATTGGAGGTCTCTGTACAATAATAAGTAAATAGAAAAGTTACTCTAAGGCATTATTGAAAAATAACAATTAATGAGAAAAGCTAGTATAACAGACACGAATAGCATCCATCATGTTCAGCTCACACTACACACAAAACATACATACATACATATATACATAGATACAGAGAGGGAGAGAAAGTCTTACTCCCGGTGTCTTTGGCACCACCAACAAGTGCCTGAGGCCAACCTCCCGGAAAAGAAGAGCAGCTTTAGCTAGAGACATTGTTTCCACAACTGTATATGGTGACGTATTAGTAATTGGATGGATATCAACATACATTTCCATCTCGTTCTCAGAAATGTCTATATCCTCCAGCTTGATCCCCTTGCCTGAACCTGGCTTTGCAAAATCATGTGCCTTGAAGTTTCTCATAATGGAGGATCCAGTCACCCCTCTCTCCTTTGTAAATGTCCTGTGTTTAAGGAGTACAAGCAGATGAGACCTCAAAACCAACCCACACAATTCAGGAGCATCTGAGAAAGGAGGCTCATCAATTACAGGAAACCCATTATGTCCCGTGACCTTTAAAGCATGGACAATATTCCCCACTTTTTCAACCCCAGCAAATGTAACCAATGGACCAGAAACAACATCACTTGCAATTAATTGCCTCATGTATGGTTCTGCATGTGCTTCCATATAAGGTAGCCCCTTCATTTGCACAATCTGATCGTAAACTCCTTTGTTAAAACAATCAGCCACAGACTTGGAAATAAGGAGAACCAACATCACCAGTGGAAGCATCAGCAGGTTATTTGTGAGTTCAAGAAGTATGACACAAAGAGAAACGGTCATTCTCATGGTGCCACCAAGGAAGGATGCAGCCCCAAGGAGGGCAAACAAACCCACATCAAGAACAGTGAATGGAGTCAAGAGACTTCCTACAAGACGCCCATACGAAGCTCCAGCAAGTATAACAGGAATAAAGAGCCCAGAGGGAATGGCAATGCCATAAGTGATGATTCCAAGAAAGTATATGGCCACAAAGAAAATCATAAGACTAGAGAGCAGAAATCTTTTGTCAGAGCCAGCAATAAATAAGTTACGAATAGCATCATCATTAGTAGTAAAAAAGAGAGAGGCAAGGTCGTTGTAGTGGTTAGGTGGGCACTGAAAATTCTTGTAGTGTCCGGTTGGGCACTGATCCCTCAAATGAGGAGGACAAGGGATGCACTTTGATAGCCATGGAAGGCCAAATGAACAGCAAGAGGTCAAAAAGGAGATAATCATGACAAGTAGAACTTTGAATATAGGGCCTTTCCTGCAATATATAATCATTTGTCAGCAACAATACAGAAATAATTTAAGAGTTCAGCACGATAATAGAAGAAGACAAGACAATCGGCACAATAGTCAAGTAAAATATCACAAAAAAAATATATTTAAGTTTGAATCTATACAAGTTTATCACAAAAAAATATATTTTCAAACATCAAGTATATGATATGTATTCTTAAATATTTTAAAATAAAATATTTTAATATATACTTATTTTCTTACTAATTTTTTCTGTTACTATTAACTAAAATATAACTTCGCTTTTGTATGAATTTAAATGTATAAAAAAATAATTTTTCAGATAAATAATTTTTTATTTTATTATTAAAATTATATTCAATGTCATCAAGATCAACATTAACAGCACTTTTAACCCAAATTAATTGGAGTGGGTGGTAGATGAACCCAATGATAAATGAAAGGAGATTAAAAAATAAAATACAAATAAATAAATAAATAAAAATAAAAATAAAAAATTGGGGAAGGAGAAAATAAGATAAAAGACAAGAAGGGGTTGAAGAGGAAAAGAACTAAAAAGAGACCATCTGGAACATAGGAATAACAACGAGTTTAACCTTCCACCCTACTTATAGCTTTTCTCCATTCCGTCCTAAGACACTTCATTTGTTAATCTATATCCCACTCCATTAAGTCTTGTTTAACTACATTTCCCCAGTTAAGTTTCGATCTACCACTACCTTTCTTTGTGTTGAGCTCTTAGTAACAAACTTTTATTTTTACATGAGCTTGATGTTCCATTACAAGCTTTCACACATGCAGTAGCCCTATCATACATATCCTTGATTGCATTTACATACTTTGATGGTACTTTTTTCTTCTCAAGAACCCACCATAAAACATTTCTTGGGACTCAATCGTATGCTTTCTCAAGATCTATAAACAACATGTAAATCCTTCTTTTTT
>JAVKPL010010597.1:0-45722 GCA_032173675.1 Gastrolobium villosum
TAGTTGGAGAGGAAAATTCGGATTTAATTCTTATCAAGTATATGAGTTCGTTCACCTTAAATAGGCTATTATGGTTTTTATATTAAAAAAATAAAAAAGAAGTTGCGATTATGACTAGTGTATGAAATTTTTAAACTAATGTTGAAGATTTACTTAATCATACAAAGGAGAATTAACGGTTATGATTTAGTAATTATCTATTTTAATATTTTCTCTCTCTCCTCTTTTATCACCATCGATCCACGTGGTTTTGATTGCCCACAAGACTATGTCATGTCTTTTTTAACATGAGAGAATCCAGTCCCATTTATTTTTGAGTTTTCTTATTAAAAAAAAGGGGTTCGCTTTTTGTGCAGTTACTACATATAAGTTATATGTAGTAAGTACAATACGACGTCGTTTTGGGACGGAAATCATGGTATTTTTGTAATTTTAATTTATTTTAGGATTATAATAGTCTTTACATTTATAATTTTTTAAGATTTCAATACCAAAACGACATCATTTTGAGAATAAATATAGATAACTTATCTGCACTAACTGCAGAAATATTTTTTCCTTTAAAAAAATAGAAAGCAAAAATATTTACTACAACGAGCTTGGTATACTGCAATTAGATTTAGGGTTTATCATCTATCATTTAACATGACCACAAAAAATTTCCTATACACACAACATTTTGTGGGGCCCGCAGCAAAAAAAAAATATTTCAGCTCGCAAAACGAATCTCTATAACATAACAAAATCACTTTTCTTACAACATAACCCTTATAAAATCCTTAGATTTATAGTTAAATCTACACCATAGTATTGCGTCGTTTTGAAACATAGTAGGAAAGAATCTTACTATTGATAATGTTAATGCTTGAGGAGCAAGGCAGCCACGACCACAATGTCTCCCTCGGTTTTCGGGGAGACAAGACAGCTTCTTCCGAAGACTTATTCAGTCAATGGTGGGTCCCACTGAGAATCCAGGTTAAGGAAAATATTTTTTGTGGAATTAGATGTACTATATTTTTTGTGCATCTGTCATCCATAATATGTCACCTATCTTATTTGTCAATTTATTTTCTTATATAATTTTAAAATAAATTTATTAATAATTTAATTAAAATAAAATACATGTCACATTGGAAAATGCACAGAAAATTCAATAACAAATTTTCCAGGTTCTGTTGTCGAGTCTGTGAGAGAATTTCCCACTCACACACAACACACAATCTCTTTCTCTTTTCTCGGTGACTTACTCAATATTCAATCTCTTTAAATACTCACAACTCACCCTACCAAATGCCTATCTCTCTCTCTCTCTCTCTCTCTCTCTCTCTCTCAGATTTAGCACTTGTGCACTAAGTATGGCTAGGTGAGCTTAGCACTTGTGCACTAAGCATTAGCAGATTGCGATGCAAGTTTCATGTTTTGCTTACAAAGTTTCTATCTTTTGCTATTTTCTCAACACCCCATTTTCGGTTATCTCTACATGATCTTATTAATTGGGATTGTGGGTTGAAGTCCCTTTCTAGTGTTGATGGGTAAAAATCCAATCTTTCTTTTCTGGGTGGTTTTACTTCAACAGCTAGTGTCAGAGGAATGTTCCCCTGCTTGTTTTTTTTTCTTTTTTTATTGGTCTCTTGTTTGTTACATCACATCACATGGTTGAGTTCTGGCTTTTGAAGTTGATGGTGTTACTGTTGGTGTACGACTGCATGTATTGACTTTTTTCCATATATGGAAACTTAGTTAGCCGGTAATTAAAGACATATATACATGGAGAGTTTCTAATGTTTGCTGCTTAAGTTGGAAATACTTTCAGTTCCTTTCTGCTACTGATAGTGCATTGAGGGAAGGAAACATTTGTGAAGTGCTAAATAATGATTTGTGGCTCTCAGGATGATTGAAATACAACCATTTGTCTTAGGGATACGGTCATGTGAAGGTAGATGCATCTTGTTAGTATAGGTAGTAATAATTAATTCTTATAAGCTATCTCAAACTGTACAGTCTCATACCTGCACAGTTTTTGGAACTCCTCTCTTTTGGGTATCGATTCGATTCATTCATGTAACCCCCGCTAGAAGTCTGACAAGAGCCGCTCCTTGTCCATGCCCTTTCGCACCGGCGATCACTCTCCGCTCTCGTCACCGTCCGAGATGTTACACTCCTCTAAACGAGGCAATTGGTAGAACAAGTCTATTTTAAGAGAATTTCAAGAGTGACAATTAACATTATTTAGGAGATAGGAGTAATTGACAATGCACATTCTCACGTAAGGCTGTTTGCACAAGGCTTGGTTAATCTATCAAATATTATATATTCATATATATCCTATTATAGGATCTCTACCTGATGATATTATAAAGATATAAGCAAATCTTGCTATGATTTTGGGCTGATTTGTTGGGTAAAACACTAAAACTTCATATCCCCTATGTTTAAGCTTTTGCTTAATTTTATTAGTAGCAGCACAACATAAAAACTAGTGTTCATTTCTATATTTAATTTCATAGGCTGTAGAATGCATTGCTACTATCATATATCTTTTAGAGTTTGCTGTCCTTCAGCGTCCAGAATCAATAGCAATACATAGATTTGTGTTCCCAAAATCCCATCTTTCTTCCATGCTTTTCTTCTTTTTGTCCCCATCTCTGTTTTTCTTTTACTTGGTTGGACCTTACATAATTTTTCATTCATATTATTAAATATACTCAGTGACATCAAGAGAAGAGGTAGAACTTTCACTTCTACTATAGTTATCTTAGAAATTATAGTCTCACAAGCTGTTTTGGTGAGACATTCTTGTGAATTGTTAATGAGTTATGGTTTATTTCCTAATAACTAGTATAGTTTCCACTTCTTTATGCACCCTTGTAGTTTCTTCTCTTTCTGTTTTTTGAACCAAACTTCTGTTTAACTATATTTAAATGAAATTCTTCAAGTAAACAATGTTTTTTAAAGGAACAATGAGCTAAGAGTATATTTGTTTTGCAGGAGCTGGCTTATTGACATTGGAGGATTTGCAAAGAAACTGAAAAATATTTCTCTGTCATCAGCTGATCAAATCAAGGACTTTGGAGCATATCGTGAATGCCCAAAATGTCATTACCATATTGATAACAGTGATGTATGCTTGAATTCAACATAATATTCAATCTCAGTCCATATATTGGTCTTGAAAATTACACATGCACCAACATAGAGAAATGTTATCAGTCTATAAGCAATAAACAATGCTCTTATATTAGAGTTCTTGATGTTACCATGAGTTTGTACATGCTCCAATTCCTTTAACTTACATTTTACTTCTTTTGGCTCATACAATTAGTTCAAGTTCTTAATGTTAAAAATTTGCAAATTTCACCTTCATACTAGGATTAAATTCTTGAAATAGTTCTGCATAAATTTTGATTGATTGCAGATGTCTCATTAGGAACATTCCTTTGCCTGTGTAGGTTTCTTCTGAGTGGCCTGGCTTTCCTGCTGGTGTAAAGTTTGACCCTTCTGATGTTGAACTTTTACAACATTTAGCAGCAAAATGTTGTATTGGAAACAAAGAGCAGCACATGTTTATCCAAGAGTTCATCCCAACTATAGAAGGAGACCAGGGTATTTGCTACACACATCCAGAAAATCTTCCAGGTGAGGGTTCTCTGATCTTTTCCTTTCAGATATTTAAACATTTACCATTCTTTTAACAATACTCAATTCTACTGATACACCAACAAAATGAAGTCAATATGCTAAACCTGACAAAAATATCAAAGAAGACTACTTAAAACCTTCCTGACTTAGTGGGCAAGCAAGGTTTTAATGATCATCTTCTAATTCACTTTATACAATCCTGGCTATTGAATTTGCAAGTTGGTGTTATTAAAGACAGAGGGTGATATTAAATCACTAAAAGGTTTGAACCCATGTATAAAGCAGAGAAGATAAATGATCAGAATTATCATACACAGTGCAATTATGAAAAATTGGAACAGACTTACTTGATGTCAGTATAATGGAACAGACAGATAAACGTATGCTGCAGTATGAGGAATTAAATCTGAGCCCATAGAATGTGCCTCCTTAAGACAAAAAATTTAGAAGCGTGAGGTGGGAGCTTATAAACTCACTCACCTCCTACTAGCTGTCCAATGTGGTACTTCTTAAACCCACACACCCCTTTAACTTCCCTTTTCTCTTTTCTTCCTTAACCCACTTCTTATTCATAACCAATAGATTGTCTACACAATTATACATAAAATCCAACAGTTGACTCTGACCAATTCCAGACTAAATGCGTTTTTTCTGGAGCACCTTCTCTAATCAAATTATACCTGTTTTGTTTCAAGTGCTAAGAAAGATGGGAATAATGTCCATTTCTTTCACAGAACAATTAATGCATATGCTACTGGACAAAGAAAGCGTAGAAAGATTCATCATCAACATGGTTTGACTGAGGAGCATGTTTGCTGGCACAAGACTGGTAAAACCAAACCTGTAATAGAAGATGGAGTACATAAGGTCTTTAAAAAGATTATGGTTCTTTATATAAGATCTAAGAAAGTGTCTAAGCCATATAAATCCAATTGGGTGTTACATTAGTACCATCTAGGGAGTGAAGAAGATGAGAAGGATGGTGAATATGTGGTTTCAAAAATCTTTTATCAACAGAATAAGCAGACTGAGACAAATGAAGAAAATTCAATGGTTGAAGATTCTGACATGGCACCACGAACAAGTCCAAGAACCCCAAAACCAAATCCTCCCAGTCGACCTCGTTCAGGAGAATGTGTTGATTGTGATGACAATTTTGATGAAAATGAACTTCTGTCATTCAGCCAGGTGTGTAGTAGCCATTCTATTTACATTTAGTTTGCTTTGATGATTAAATTAAACTTTGAGGAAGCTATGATGATCATCTTGTATGAAATTCAAATGAAAAAGAAAAATCAAATACAACATTCTACCTCAGAATCAAGCATAGCATTTAAGATTGCATTTGTATTTCAACTTCTAGTCCTACAAAAACACTTGATGGACAAATCTTAGAAACAAGTGAACTTGATTTTCTCTTAAAATTTGTTTTTAAGTACTAATGAGAATAGAAGTAAGGTCATATAACCTTTTTACACTCTTTTTCCAAAAAAGTACATTCCTTGGTTTGTTTTTGAAATGTGAATATTTATGAACTAGGATGCCAAGTCTATACCTGGAAAATCACATGCCCCGCCATCTGATGTTCAAAATGAGGAAAATACGGGTGAACCTGCATGGTTACCTAGTGAATCACGGGCTGTTGTTGAAAACTGTGACTTTGATGGCTTGGAAGACATCTTATTATGCAAGGAGATGTTAGATTATTCTACCCTCTTAAATGATTCTGGATTGCACTCTACCACTATCAACAGCTTTGCTTGCAGTGCAAATAATTTGGCTAGAAATGATAATGTATATTATGGAATTTCTTTCCTTGACACCCTGGAATTTCTTTCTATAGTTCTCCAATATATTATCATTCTTTCATTGCTCAGTGATTCTGATTTTTCATGCAGAACTTGTCCATCCTTCAATGGATGGACAAGTTATAAGGTGTAATTGTGAAGCATGTTCTACTTGATGCTGATGCTTAATCCGAAAGTGTTCTAGGATAGCATGTATAGTACATTTATCTATATCATTCTTCAGTTGCAATGATCTTTCTGTTCCTACATGCATAAAGCTCAGGTTGTCACCATTTGGTGCTTACAAGCAAAAATTATATGGTGTCTCAGGTTTCGGGACTGTTCCAATTTCTAAGTGATGTTATAAACCTAAACTATTAAGCTGATGAATATGGAGAAAACTAACAGTTCATTATGAAACAAACAATTGAATGATTTGTTTTTCATGTAAACTAGTTTTATATATAACAACTTTCACGATTTGTTAAATTATGTCTAGCACTACATTTTATTTAGATTATGCTATTTTTGTTAGTTCATAGTCACAAACTCCACGGATATAGTTTTATATTAAATCATCAACCTGAGATTTTGCTAATCAATTCAGCCCACAATTTTTAATAATTAATTTTTTGGACATACAATCTTGTGCTTTAGAATGTTATGCAGTATTACAATGTCTAGTTTAGGGGTGTTTATCGATCGATTCAAACCGCGGTGACCGAACCGAAAAATTGATAACTGAAAAATAAAAATAAAAAAAATCGCAAATTTTAAATAGATTGGATCCGTTTTCAGTTTGGTTGGTGAAAACCGTTCCAATATATTAATTTCTCTCTATCTACTTGGATCTTTCCCCAATTATAGTCCAAGAAATTCTAAATCCAAGACCCACTAACCCATTAGCTAAATCCAAGAAAAATCTAGCTGCATCCCATCAGTAAAATTTCATCTGTGTTGAGTTTCATATCTCATTGCCCAAAAAAATTAGATCATCATTTGCTTATGCTTTTGTATTTCAAAAAAAAAAAATACAAAGCCAATACATATAAAAGATATGTTATTTGCACAATAATCATTAAATAAATTTTAGGCTTTTCAAAAAAATTAAAAACTGATACAATCCAAACCAAAAAAATTGGATTGGATTGGATCGGATCAGATTTGAAAAAAAAATTCAAACCAAATGGATGATTATATGATGAAACCAAAAGGGTTGGATCGGATAAATTTTTCTTCCAAAACCAATTCAGACCGTGAACACTATCTAACCCAATTCAACATATTATCATTAGAACTAGGTCAAATTTAAACAATCTTTAAAAGGTTAAATTTGGTTTAGTCCTTGTGATTAAATACTTTATTTTGAATACTAAATGATGCATCACATTCCCATATTCCGCACAAACGGTACACAAATGATTAAATTGAGACAAATTTTGAGAAGTAAATGACTAATTTAAAAAAAATGGTCTTGAGAAAGAAATATTAAAACGAATAATTTTTCCGCTTCACAACTTGCCTTTTAAGAATGGTTTATTTTCTAATTTTCATTATTTGACCTGGAATAATCATGAAACTATATATTCATCCAACAATTGTTCAACTGAGTTATGAAAAGTGTCACATTTGTATCACGTGCTAAGATAAATGAGAACTCCAATTTTTGTTTATACACATTTTCATAGAATATTAATTTAGTTTTTAAAATATTATTACATCAATTAGTTGCCTGAATAATTTTTAACATCAAGATAGTTAGAAAGCTATTATTAATTGAGATTAAATTAATAACGTTTGATGATAATATATAATAATTTGAAGAAAATTTAACATTTGGATATATTGGTATACCTCAACCTAATTGGCCCAAGTTCATCACAAGGCACAGAAGTAATTCATTTTCATAATATTGTTAATGAACTAGTTAGACATCGAGGGTTCAATTCTTATTTTGAAGATTCTCAAGGAGAGGATTTATTGTGGGGCGGGACCACCATTTTTTATGTGGTCCCTTAGTGTAAATGGGAGGGTAAAATTGGAAAAGAAAAAAAATAACAGGGGTAAAAAGAGAAAGAAAAAATTATTGTTGTGAGATGGAGCACCAAATCATTGGGTGGTCCTACAGTGTAACAGCCCGTTACGTACCGGTATTGTTAACATTGATTATGATATTAAGCGCAATTACAATCACAGCAATTCATTTATAAAAATGCGAATAAACTTTCTCCGATTATTACGCGAGCAGTTGAAACATAAAAAGCGTAATAATTAAAAGCTGTGACCGTAACTGTAAACTCTTGCGGAATACTTATCTATACTATATTAATAGTTTACTTTAATTATAATAAGACACTAAGGGGTTCCCATAAACCCACTTAGCCAATTTCACACTTTTGCGTTTTCTACACACCCGAACAGGGTTCGGTCTCTAAATTACTGCGGATGCATAGTAAAAATTCAGTCTCTCATACCTTGCTATATTTTTTTATTACTTAATTACCTTTCTAGAAAGCTATCACATGCTTGGTTCTGAGCTCGTTTGCTCCGGTTATCGCCGTTTGAAGTTGGACAAGCAAAATTGCCAACCAACCCTGAAACAGCTCCAAACGTCCTACACTCCTTGAATTTCTGCACCTAAACCACTCATTCATTTGCTCTCAAATTTTTAAACCATAAACTAGACACCTCAATCTTCAATTTGATGTATCATACGCTTAATTTTACTAAGAAACGAAGCGGGAATAAAATTCCCAAAATGGTCCAGAATAGCCCCCAAGTGCAGGGCAAAACAGGGCAGCAACGTTCATTGGACACCACAGGGCTGTGCACAACTCATAAAATTCTAAGATTTTGACACAATGTAGGGGGCATCTCAAGCTTCAAAACGGCGTATGGCACGTCCCTATCGGACCTCTATGGAGGGAGATATGCTCTCCCGAAGTTCATCAAAATCTGCCAATTCTACAGAAAATTCGCCAGAGTTTCCTTTGTTTTTCCTAAAATCCCCAAATTTGTACAAGTGGTCAATGACCTCCAATGGTACCTAATAATCAGTGGGTGGCACACACAAGGACCAGCAATGCCTTGAGGCTCTTACAACCCACAATATACAACAATTCCATATCATATATAGTAGTACACATGCATGACCCATAACTCTACATATATCACATTAAAAGGTGGCTATGTGTCATAACTACAACATCCTACATCAACTCACATAAACACAATAATACATCACTGTGTACATATAATTACAACAGACTCCCAAAATAAGCATGCAACATCCACGCTCAGATCTACTCCTCAACCACGGGCCTCTTGCCCCGAGAACGATCGTCAACTGCTGCGATACCTGAAATATGTCCCCATAACGCGGGGTGAGAATGAATCTCAATAAACTTTGGGTTTATGGAGCAGTCTCCACCCAAGGGTCCACTTCCTGCCAGAAAATATCAAGTACCAAGACATAGATAACACCACATAATCCATATTAGAATTCCCGTGTCATATATATTTCTGATGATTCTCATTTATTCTTATAACGTGCTTTCTTATTAATCTTAATTATGTTCATGTCTTATGTATAAATAAGGCTTTCATCTTATATTCGTAATATCGTATCATATTCAATAGCATACTCATAATGATCAGAGAACTAAAGTTTCCTCCGTTGTACCTTATATACACTGTGATCATATCCATAAATGTTTCCTCTGTTCAGAAAACCATAACTTACACTTCCAAGGCTTTATCTCATTGAAGATCATATCATATTAACTTGTCATAACATAAATAATGTCATATGCATGCGCTATATGAATGCAACTATGCAAAGTATCAATATTAACAACAATTATATCCATACGGAAACCATAATCGCCACTGATCATGGTGGAACAACTAAAGACAGAGAAGACTCCTAAACCGAAAGCTTACCTGTCACCTCTTTCCCGCTGGTAACTTGCTATTTAATACCCGTACACTTGGTTGTCTACAAGTTGTTCGTCCACCTACTTCATCTGATTACACTCTGTTACCGTACATATAAGAGTACCATTAATTTCCAAAGAAACATACATTACTTGAAATCCGTATAATTATATTTCATATGTTAATTTCATAACCAACTTGACAACTCTATTTCCCTTGGCAGTTCATGCCATACCACAAGTCTACAACTTAGTTTATAGTTTGTAACTTAGACCCTCAACTAGTTAATTAATTTACTAATTTATAGTTGACATTTCATACACTTTTAACAAAGTCTCATGTATCTTAAACCATTTGAATCATTATAGGAAAATACTATAAATCAATTACTTGAATTGAAAACACACAATCTATGCCCATTATTCCTTCATTGCCAAATTCTATATATAAACATATATACAATCCTTTCATTTCCATACTTAACCAAATTAACTTGATTCTCATACAAATATCTCTTACATCAAATTTCTATTAACTTCACATAACTAACATCCTTTAATTTAACTACATAATTGTTCTTATAAAATAGATAACACTTTCATATGAAACTTATGAACTTTACATTCTTAATTAACCAAGAAGTGAATCCATTGCACCTTATAAAACCATACCTTAAAGATTTTACTTAAACAAGTATTCAAACACCACTCTCACACAGTTTGATGAAGAGGGCCGAAAATCACACGTGTAGGTTCCTAGAGTTAACACTTTTTCCAAAGATTCTAAATTGGTTCTTTATGGATTTAATCTTCAACAAATTATCTAACCTACTCTAATCTTTGTTGACAACTTCACAATAATATCAACCCTTAAGTTTCTACAAGGGCCGAGGCATCCAAAAACAAAGGATTCAAGGATTATTTTCAATTCAAACTCTTTGTATCATGATTTAATCAATTCTCATGCATTTTTAACTTATGCATACCTCATTACAAACCTATGTAATCACTTCCATACCATTCATCATTCATAGGGTAGATTTGCCCTATAGGGATATCACTAAAATCTAGTGAAATTTACATCATTTTCTTCAATTTAATTCATCACAACACCTTCTTAATTCTTGATTTCTCTTAAGCATTATTACAAACACCTAGTGTGCATCTTTTTACACATAAAGGTCAAACCATATGGGCTTCCTTAATTTACCTCATGTGCAGATTTTTTTGTAGCATACAACTAGAAGAATTCATCATCTAATAACAACAAACCTTGAACCAATTAAATTCCAACATACAAACATCCTTTAACCTCCATAAAATTCATCCAAAACATATTATAAATCTATTTTCCAGCCATGATTACAGCCATTAAAGATGAGTTTACATACCTTAATTAACTTCTCTAGAAGCTAGAATACTTTCTCCAACAAGAAATAAAGAAGGCAGTCCACAAAACTCCCTTGACAGCCTTGAGGTTGCAACCATGGAAGGGGAATATCTCACCAAATAAGGCTTCCTACAAGGCACTTTCACTTGGGGTATGATCTTAAGGTCCTACTTTATCACATAGGAACAAGATTAATCATATGTTTTGTGTATCTTACCTCACTTGGCCGAATTGGCCTATATATAATTCTATAAACTTTCTTCACAATTTTCACTTAATTTAATTAGAGCAACCATCACACAACCACTTGAAATCAATACTTCTTTTAGACAATCTAACAAACACATGGTTGGCACCACTTAATCACATTATAGCTTACTTTGTTCATCAACTATATATGTTCCAAACATCTTTTAAACATATTTTTCAAGACTTAGAGATTTACCCCTCCTATTTTACCACTCATGGCCGAATGGCCTATATAAAGGAGTGTATGAATTTTCTTTCAACCTTCACTTAATATACATTAAACCAATAATCAATCGGTCCATTTAAATCATAGTTCCATTTATGCATTTTAACAAACACCTAGTTCGCACTATTTTCCCTCACTTGGCTGATTAGGCCTTTGTACGTATATCAAACCCTTTTACTCATTTTAAGCATTTCCATGTTTAGTTTAATATAGAATCAACAAACAACCAATAACCATGCTCAAAACCCCTTAAATAATTATGATATCATGCATCCATAATCAGCCCTCATCATAGAAAACACTTGCTTATAACAAAATTTCCAGCCATTATAATTTAGGTGTATTACCTTAAATAGCTTCACTTGGATGAACAGTTTCAGCCCGCTTTAGAGAAGGCTAACTCAAGATATAAAAATTTCCAAGGTGAAAAGAATGGAGATTTAGGATTACAAGACCTAAAGGTATAAGTTTTGTATGATAGAATTTTACTAGTTTTGCCTAAATCTTCAAGAACTTCCTTGCCCTTTTTCCTTAGCAAGCTTCGGCCTTCATGAGAAGAAAAGAAAGAAAAGATGAGCGTGAGACACCAATCCCAAGGGGCTGCAGACTTGTAACCTTTATGCTTAAATTCTATTGATTACTTAATTGACTTATTAACATGCTTGTAAAGAAAGAAAGTGACGTGGGATATGAGAGGCATACAACATCAACCGACTTTGGGAAGAAAAGGAAAAAATCATGTAACTTACAAATTCACCTAATTGACTTTTCAACCTACACTTACATTGGCTCACTTAAAAGCAAGAAAAATAACAACTAACGTAAATTTGAAACCACAAGAAAGTTACCCACTTTGATGTTACAATTAACCAAGTGACTATGTGAGTTTACTTAATCAACTTTGTAACTTTTAAATTAAATATTATAGGTTCATTTTAATACATCTTTTACTTAATTTTAATTTATTAACCTAATCATCATTTAATTAATTTTAAGATACTTTGAAGTCACTAATTTTTCTAAACTATTTAATTATACATTCTAATCCATGTTTAGGCTTATTTTGTCTAATTACCAAAATAACTCTAACTTACACCATCATGACATTGATATTTTTAATCATATCTAATAATTATTTTTGGATCCATTAGACTTGTATGACATGAACTATATTCTCTTATTATTTATCACATGAGTCTATTAATTTAACTCTCACAATTTCATTGAATAAGTATTTAATCTAGTTAACCACCTAATTAATTCATTTTCCTTAATTTACTAATGAGGGTTGTTATATAGAGCATAGAAAATATTTTCATTCTCGAGATTCTAATGCAAAGGTCATGAATGAGATCATGCAAGAAAAGATAAAAACTAATCAGCTTTGGTATAATATTTTTTATGGCAGTCTTAATTCTGAATAAAGGAGAGAGCACAACCTAACACCTAAACAATCAATCCTGCAAAGCGGTGACAAAAAGGAAAAAGTCATTTTCAGAAAAGTCACTTTAGGCAAAGCTATTTTAATGATTTGGATTATAGTGTGCTAAAGTCAAAAGTTACTTTATCGTTTTGTATTGTAGTGTGTTTTGTCAAAGGGTAAAAGGTGTGTCATCTTAAATGACACATCTTACATCCTTTCACTCTCATATAGAGGTGGGATCCACAATTTTATAACTTTTTACCCCCACTCTCTCTTTCATGACTTATCTCTTTCTCTCTTTTAAAATGACATAATTTTGTGTCCTTCAAAATGATATACATTTTTTTCCTCGGTCAAAAGGCTACTTTTTAGATCTTGAATTGTAATGTTTTGTCAAAAGTAATTATTGGTGTGTCATTATTATTATGTGTGCCTATGATGTAAGATTTGACGTTTGTGTTCTATTTCCTTGTCTATAAAACGAAGCTTGTTATTTATAAGATGGAAGAGATTGAACTAGAAATACAATTATTGTGTTCTTAGCTCCATGAATACTTTATAAGTTTCTCTCTTCTTTCCAAAAATATAGTATAATTTTATTACCATAATATCTTCTAAAAAAAGAAGAAAATATGCTCTACATTTATCTTTTTAAGGGATTATGTACACCAGAAAACTTCCTTCTTTAAAAATCCATAGGTGATAGTCAGAAGAGAGTTATAAGACGATAGGTGAAAAACTCTATAAGAGATGATAAAGATGACTAACCTATGGATAATTAAGGATTGGAAGGCTCTTATATCTGTATTTTTCTTTTTAAAAAAATAAAAATAAAAATAATTTAATCTAAAGGAAATTTTCAAAGAAAAAAAAAACTCAAACTTGGCACGACCTTTTGACCATCTTGATTCGAATCTGAAACCATTAACCCAATAGGTGCAAAATTTAAAAAAAAATTATCAAAATAATGTAGGGAGACACATCAGAATATATGCATTCAAGTCAATGACGGACGCGAAAAATATTATTTATGTTCGCACATTTACCCCCAAAATTTTTATTTAAATAAAGTTTTTAATGCATTAAAAAATATATATAAATAAGAAAAAAAAACTTCAACTGAACATAAAAGGTTATTCCCAACATTTTTTTTATCAAACTGATTTGTTATATGACTTAATAAAATATCCAATAAAATATATGTCATTTCATTCCATCCCACCATATTCCATTCATTTTCATTTCATTCTTCATTATATATCCAAGTAAAGCTTAATCTAACCAACATCATACTTTACTACTATACTTAACAAAAAAAATAAAAAATTTGGAATTCATGTCCAGTTGCGGACATGGGCCACCAAATGGGTCCGTCTCTGATTCATTTTCCTTTCATTGTTCATTATATATCCAAAAAAAACCATTAATCTAGTAATTTTCTTTTCTGATTTTGGGTCAAAACACCAAATCGACACTTTGGTAATAATATGCAAATTAGCCTTACTTTTGTAATTAAAAAAAGGGAAGGATATTGTAACAACCAAATTGTCTTACGTTACTACCAATCAATCTCACCGTTAAATCGATTATATTGATCCAACGGTTATATTTATTTCCATCTTTGTATGGTCATAATTTCTGAAATTTAATATTTTTTATATATTTTTTCCTTTGCATGGTTATGATTTTCCATATTTAATGCTTTCATTTTTAATATAATATTTCAAGAAAATAAAGAGAGAGAAGACAGAAGGGGCCAATCTTGGCTTTCACTTTCTGAAATATTGCAACCACCCATATTGCTGCACACTTTCCTTATTAGTGAAGGACTGAAGGCAATGTATCTAAACTGTTTGCATTGACCGGTTAGAGCCAAAATGGGTGAACTATGTAACTTTAGAGGTGCTCTTAGCAATCATGGACGGTATGAATCAAGGTTTTGTTGGAGCTTCCCATATATATGTTGTATTTCAAAGAGAGACTGTATAAATAGTTATGGTGACTTTATATTTTAACAGAGTATATTTTAACAGTTCATGGAAATAATCTTTTCAAAATTACTTGAAAAGACGTCTTTAACCTTCCAAATTTTAACATTTTTTTGACTCACTTCTGACTGTTATCAAAAGACGTCCAAAAAATTTTGGGGTTAAGGTTGCTGAGATCGATGTAATATCATCAACATTGTAAGATAAGGTTCATCCAAAGGCCTTCACCCTTTCTTTATAGGGAAAAGTATTTCTCATGTTGTTGGAAAAAGTATTTCTCATGTCACTCATACATTGATATGTGTGATTTTTTTTTGTTTTTATTTTAATTTCTTAATGGTGGGACCTACCTTAAACATGTGCGTGTAAGAAAATTTATGTTCTCATGTGAAAGGAGAAA
The DNA here is from genome assembly GCA_032173675.1 of Gastrolobium villosum. Classification (NCBI taxonomy): domain Eukaryota; kingdom Viridiplantae; phylum Streptophyta; class Magnoliopsida; order Fabales; family Fabaceae; genus Gastrolobium; species Gastrolobium villosum. Next base: position 15,038 of record JAVKPL010010597.1, read on the forward strand.
AACAAAGCCCTTCTTTATATATGTGGCATGGATAATAAATGGGTAAAGGGGGAAATGTTTCGGTTGGCATTCATGGAAACTTTTTATCATTGCCAATTTTCCATGTATTTATTTTTGTTCATTTTGATCCTTTGCAAGAAATTTATCATCAATATCATAGCTAGCAAAACTAGTTTTTTTTTATTATGATTTCTCATTATGTAAAAAGAAGTTGTGATTATACACGTTTGACAACACAAATTGAATAGTTGGAGAAAAAATTTGGGTTTAATTCTTATTAAATACATGAGTTGATTCACCTCAAATGGTCGGTATATTAAAAACATAAAAAAAAAAGCTGCGATTATGACTCAATTTTGAGGATTTACTTAAATTGTCGTTCACATACATTATAAAACGAAAGGGTTTAATATTTTTATTTTTGCTGGATAAAATTTTTCTCCGGTATACTTATATAAAAGTGAGTATGTTCTATTATATTTCATTAGTATTTTTTCTTTTTTCTTATTATAATGGAATTTACTTATTTCTACTTCTACGTGAGTGTGATAGAAAAAAAATTCTATTGCAAAAACTGAAATATTTTTCAAAAAAAAAAAATGTCTTACAAATAATCACTTAAGTTGGCAAGCGCAAGACTAACACTATTGTGGTTTTAAACTAGCCATTTATTTTTGAGTTTTCTTATTAAAAAAGTAGAAAGCAAAAATATCTACTACAACGAGCTTGGTATATTGCAATTAGATTTACAGGGAGGATATTGTTACAACCAAAATTTTCTACTACTAATTTATTATATATTTAATCACCATTAGATCAAAGAGAAAATGTTGATTTAATAATGATTAGATAGATAGGTAGAGAGTTCATAATAGAAAATTTTGGTAGTAAGAATATCCCCTCTTAAATTTATAGTTAAATCTACACCATAGTATTGCATCATTTTGAGACATAGAAGGAAAGAATCTTACTATTGAATAAGGTGAGCTAAGGGTTTATTTGGTGTGATGTATAAGGCCTGATAGTATAAACTTATACTATACGTTATGACATTTTCAGTTGTTTAGTGTCACCATCGTATATATAAGCTTATACAGCAAAATCTCTTAATACATCAAAACGATGTATAACTTAATTCGACCTAAGGGCATGTTTGGTGCATAGTACAGGATAAGGCCTGATAGTATAAGACCTTATAGTATAAGACCTGATTGTATAAGACCTGATTAAATTTTAATACTATCCAGCGTTTGATATGATATTGTATAAGATAATATCCTCCAATATTTTAAAAATTAATATATTAAAAAAATATTTAATATATAAATATTGAAATGATATATTAATTCTTGGGAATTTTATTTTGTAAGAAATATTAATACATCAATCCATTATCAGGCCTAATCCACCACTCCTAAGCCGGATTAAATTATACATCATTTTGATGTATAAAGGGGTCATGTTGTATAAGCTTATTGTAACAGCCCGTTGTACACCGGTATTGTTAACATTGATTATGATATTAAGCGCAGTTACAATCACAGTGATTGGGTTAATTAAATTACGTGCAAATTTTTCTTTTATCATATTACTTTTCTTAAATCAATACATTTTCCGTAATCAATTAAAACCACACTATAATTGTAAATGCAATTTGCGGAATCATACATTTTACTAACATCATTAATCCTTCTTTTTATTCAATTCATTTAAACTCACCATCTTACTCTCACAATTTTCCAAGTTATAGTCCTTTATGTTATCTACGCGTGGTTTCAACCCACGTACCAATTGGAGTTCTACCCATCAAGTTAAGCCCCTTTCTTTTAGCCTAGAAAAACCTGAATTTTCAAAATTTACACTGTGGTAATCGATTACCAGTGGGTGGTAATCGATTACCACCTGTCAAAAATGAGGCAGTAGCCAAATTTTGACCTCCTCTGTTCTGGTAATCGATTACCAACTTTGGGTAATCGATTACCTCACATGGTAATCGATTACCAAAGCTCAGTAATTGATTACCAGTGAAGACAGTAGCCAATTTTCGTCCCCTGTTGCATGGTAATCGATTACCATGCTTGGATAATCGATTACTATGCAGCAAAAATGACAGATTACAGCTTTTTAAGCCCCAAAAGGGTTGTGTAATCCATCCCTAACCCCTTGGTACTCCACACAACACATCATCATGTCCTAATGTAGGCTCTAGGCCCTTCCATCATGCATTTTCCTTAAATCAAACATCATTTACAAAGTCCTCAATGTAATGGCCATTTACATACAAATATGGACCATTTTTACAACATGAATCACCAAGACCTCAAAGGCAATGAATGTGGCAATGGACAATATAACACCTCGGAAAATTAAATGTGAATTTATGTGAAAAAATGTGGGTTTAAAAGGGAAGGATTAGTGAAAATCCGAGAATTAGGGCCAAAATGGGCAAAAAGGGCAAAATGGTAAATTGCCAAAGACGTGAACTGAGGCATGAAAAATGGAGTTAGAGATTTAATATGACAAAAATAATGTTGGAAATGGAATCAGGACGGAAAATTGAGTGAGTAGGCAAAATTGTGAAAAAGTGATGAATAGTGATTTTTTTAAGTGAAAGATACTGCGGTATGAGTGTACCGATAAGTGTGAAATTTTTATCAATATTTTGAGGAAAGAAAAATATGTCATGGACTGGAAAAATGTGTAGATTAAGAATTTGTGATCATAATTTTTATCGGGATTAAAGTTAAAACGCGTGTGGGACCGCGGGTGGTTTAAGTGACTTGAAAGTCACAAATGCATAGCATTCTCTCCCCTCCCTCTCTTCTTTTTCCCGTGGAGGTGCAGCCTCCATGGCCAAAAATGGCTCCAAATCCCTTTTCTTGGTAACTTGCTCATTTCTCAACCAAATCAAGTGATCTTTGGCTTGAAACTTGATGCAAACAACCTTCCAAAGCCATTGGTAGCACTTAGAAGCCTTGAATCAACCTCCTTGCTGCGTTTTTGAGCAAAATCAGATTCGACCCACTTGAGTTCTTGGAGTTTTCTTGGAGTTTTGATCTTCTTGTGGTTTAGTGAAGCCTTGGTGGTGATCATACAACACATTGTGAGTATATTTGTGGTATTTTTATGGTTGGATTCATAGATCTAGAAATTTATGCTTTAAACCTTTGATTTTAGATGTGTGATGATAGAGAGCTCAAATGGAAAAATGCTATTAGATGAAAATGCCTTAGAATGATGCATGAAAGCTAGAAATGCTATGATAAATTTTGGTGAAAAAGTGGGATTTTTAACTTAGGAAAAATTTGAGTTCATAACTTGGTGAAAATTAGTATGTGGAGAAATTGAATAATTGAATGATGGACCATTGGTATAGGTTGATAATATGATTACATGATTAGTATGAGTGTTAAAATGAATTGAAAAGCCTTGGGGCATACCTTGTGAGGAATCCGAATTATGATGAAAATTGAGGAAAAATGATATAAGAATGATGTAATGGAAGTTGAATGATTGAAAATGATGTTTAATTGGATGATGGCATAGTGTGGTAAAGTGGAGTGAGAAGAAAGAATGTGTGATTCATGGTGTAATTGGTAAATTAACCTATAAAAGAGATTGAAATAAAATGGTATGGAAAAATAGCCTTTGGCTTAGGTGATTTAAATGATGATTAATTGTGTAAATGAATGGTTGACATTGGAATTGTATTGATAATCATGTTGTGGATTATCTAGGTTGCCTCTTTTGGACGCTTTGGAAGCGGGTAAGCTTGGAGCTTACGTTTGGAGCATGGGCTCGGTGTGAGGTAACCTTTGGAACTGGGGTTTAGCCCTTGTGTGCTCCACCACACCTAGTGGAAGGTTGTGGTTGGATTATGTGATTATGGCATTGTGTGATTGTGTGCTTGTATGCATATTGCTTGGATTTTTGTGAAAATTGTTTGGTCACTGGCCAGTTGACGTGTGTTGGTTTAGACATCCGCTGGGTTCGTCCTACGGGAGAATGCCAGTTGGAATGCCATGGGTGTTGACTCAGGATGATCCAAGCGGGGGACGTCCGCCGGATAGGGCTCATGAGGAGTTCCGGTTGGGTATTGCCATGGAGTCTTCTCAACCATGGGAGAGGCGCCAGGACTGTCTCGGGAGTTATATGATGGAGTCCTTGAACATGAATCCATGAGTGGATGTTCTTGGGTTGTCTCCAGTTGGTGGGTGATATTGCATTGCTTGCATATTGTATGATGTTATATTTGCACATTGAGTGAGCCATGGGGTGGAGAAACCTCCAGGGCCCTTGGTTTACTGAGATATATTTATATATCTCACCCCGTGTTGTGGGGCATCATTTCAGGTTAGGTTGAGCCTGGAAGAGTGGAGCATGAGGTGCATGTTGGAGGCACCATGTGATGAGCATTGGATAGGGACACATCTTGCATAGGATGTATGCTTTAGACTTAGGTCATGAATCTATGCATGTTGAAAATGCCATGCTTAGTAAGCTCATGAATACATGTTAGATCCTTCAATTTGATGTATATGTAGGACTTTAGTATATATTGTATAATTGAGTGAGCATGGGACTTGTCCATTGCCACATTCATTGTAATTGAAGCCTTGGTGAATATGTTGTAAAATGGACCATATTTGATGTAAAATGGCCATTATGTTAAAGACTTTGTAAATGATGAATGATTGTGTGAAAGTGTATGTTTGAAGGGCCTAGAGCCTACCTTAGAGTATGTTTAAGTGTTATGTGGAGTACTAAGGTGTTAGGGATGGATTACACAACCCTTCTTGGGCTTAAAATGCTGTAATCTGTCACTTTTACTGCATAGTAATCGATTACCCAAGCATGGTAATCGATTACCATGCAACAGGGGACGAAAATTTGGCTACTGTCTTCACTGGTAATCGATTACTGAGGCTTGGTAATCGATTACCATGTGAGGTAATCGATTACCCAAGTTGGTAATCGATTACCAGAACAGAGGAGGTCAAAATTTGGCTACTGCCTCATTTTTGACAGGTGGTAATCGATTACCACCCACTGGTAATCGATTACCACAGTGCAATTTTTGAAAATTCAGGTTTTTCTTGACTTAAAGAAAGGGGCATAACTTGTTGGGTAGAACTCCAAATGATTCGTGGTTTGAAACCACGCGTAACTAATGTAAAGGGCTAGAACTTGGTAAGATATGAGAATAAGTTGATGGGTTTAAATGAGTTGAATAAAAAGAAAAGTTTAGTGTTGTTGTTAAGCTAAATGCTTCCGCGTATTGCATATACAATTAAAGTATTGTTTTAATTGATTACGGAAAAGGTTATGGTTAAAAAAGGAATATGATAAAAAGGAAAAAGTTTGCCCGTAATTTAATTAACCCAATTACTGTGATTGTAACTGCGCTTAATATCATAATCAATGTTAACAATACCGGTACGTAACGGGCTGTTACATTTTATGGTATCAGAGCAGTTTCTTTAGGGAACTCTGATGATTGTGTAATTGAGGTGAGTGCTGTATAGTTGTACGTAGACACTTATTGACTGCTACACATGTGATTCCTTAGTTTGGGCCTGATCAACCCATTTCTTTGTGTTCAATGTGTGGTCAGCATAAGATGCCTTCGTGACAACCCTGGAGCACCAATGCCAGTCTTTAGGCTAAGGTGGTGGGTGCAGTGTTGACTACCCCACGGATGGATATGTTAGTAAGTGAAGTTGGTATAATTGAGGACTTAGTGAGAATAAATTGTGATACTGTCATTGAGGACTTAGTGAGAATGAATTGATATAAGAATTTTAACCACTTTGGGTAGAATGCTACCATAGTTGAATGCGTGGTTTTATGGTGAGTAAGTATGATTGACTGGGTGATATGGGTATTATGATGTTGGTAAGTCTTCCCTAAATGTATGGGAGTTAGAACAATGGAGGGTATGTGGGAAATTAGTGGTATATCTTTGACATGGTGGGAATTGAAACCCCAATGAATTTGTAAAAAGCCTGAGTATGAATGCTTATGTGTAATATTGGGTATCTTAGGGTAAAATGATAAGGTTATAAGACCCTTGATGAGGGCATACACTTGGATGACTTAAGATGCTTGGATGTAGAAATAGATTGAGATTTTAAAATTTGGATTGAGGATTGTGAGTAACTTAAAAGAACTATGGAAATGATGTGTTAGATAAATTCAATGTTGAAAGTGGGACTTTAGTCCATGATGAGTTAAGGTGGGCTTAATCTAAGTGAGGATATTATATGTATAAAAAGTATAATATAAGAAGTTGAGAGAATTGCCATGTGTGGCATTTGATGAATTTGATTGAAAGTATGAAAATCCATAAGTTAAGGATGGTTGGACTTAACAAATGTGAGGTGATAAAAATATAACTGAGTGTGGTGTAGTAATGGTACTTTTATGCTTCCATAATGTTGTGGAGCATCGCAAGTTGGATGATGTGACTTAACTTTGTGTGGATAATAATCCTGTGATGGCTAAACGCCAATATATATAAATGTGTATATCTATATGTTTTGTGAAGGCCGGGGTGCCTAAAAGTATATGTGTATTGTAATGAACAAAGAAAAATTATTTTTGGTAAAAGAGCAAAGATGTAAGTGAAATTCCCTATGATGGGAAATGTGAAGAGATTGTCTCTTTGGAGTGTCATTGGATGCTCAATGTGGTATGGGATTCATGATGGAGTCCCGGTGTGCAAGTTATACCATGGCACACATGTTGGTAATAATGTGGCAATTGAAATTGTCCTGGGTTTCCCTTTGTGGATTGAATCCTAAGAGGTGTTGCTCTTGGAAGTCCCAGGCGAGCGCGGCTCGAAGTTGGAATTTATCTGGTGGTCCTGATGCGCAGAATGCATGGACTGTTAAATGATGGCACCTTTGATGTCATAGTGCAACACTGAGAGAAAAGTGATGTCAGTTTAATGAAGTGGATCTTCTACAGTGTTGAGTATGGTTGTTGTAAGTCATGAGGGACAATGTATTAGGACTGTACCAAACATGGGTACTGTAGGAATTGAAAGTTTTGTGTCAAAAAGTGAAAAAGATGCCGAGATCATGTGAGGAGGATTATTCTATGCACTAAGACTAATGACTAGTCAAGTTAAGTGAGTATAATGTCAAGAAAAGAACCATATTGGAAAATCATAGTGCATAGTGCAAAAGTAAGATACGATTAGTATACCATTATGTATCTATATAGGACTCTGTTTGCCGTTATCTGCGGATTTGATGTGAATATGTTTATCTTTGTGTGGCTTATATGCCCTGAGTATATGGCTATCTCCGTAAGGATTATGTTCCCGGAGATTATTATTATCTTGTATAAGTAAGGTAGTGTGAGGTAGAATCTTGAGTTAGTGGGACTGTTAGTACAGCCTATGGCATGTTACCTCTTCTTGCGTGAATTATAAGGACAGATTCTCTGATTGGTGGGGCATTGCACCTGGGGCCCTTAGGACAGCAAGAGCTCGAGGGGTTAAACCTAAGGATGTTCTTACCCATTGCATTAGAGAATTGTATCTTGTGAGGAACGCAAGAGGTGAAATTTGGATAACTTTAAGTGGACAGTAATATGCCTAATATGATGAAAAATGTGAAGTGCCATGAGATGGTAGTTTGGATTATGAATGTGAGCACTCGGAGATGTGCATGAGTGTATACCAAGTGAGGTAGGGTGAATTATGGTTTTACGGAAATTATGAAATGAATTATTGGATTATCACCCTATGTGGAGGGAATGGAAAATTGATTAGTGATGATGGATTGAGTCAAAGTTTTATGGAAAGGCTTGTGATGGGAGATGCTAAGCTAAGTTGGTGGCCAAAGTGGCCAATGATGTTAATAAGTGAGTAATGATGATATAGTCGAGCAAGAAAGTGTGGTACTGATTGTCAAATAGAATGGTATTTGGTGAAATAAAAGGTTGATATCTTTACCCTGGTGGTAGAGTCATTGATGAAGTTGTATAGATGCAAACTATAGTGAGAGATGTGTTGAAAATACACAATGTGGATGTTGTTATTGACTAGGTATCAAGAGATATGATTGAGTGTGCTAATAGTACTTGAATAGTCTAAGAGACTTGTGTAACAATTGATATGAAGTGATGAAAGTAATGATAGTGATGGATTTAGTTCCTTGTGGTATGATAAATAGGCTTTGAAAATCCCGATGTAATGGGACAGGTATGAGGAAGAGAGATTATATGTGACCTTGGAGCGGTACATACTGATTAAATGAAATGATGATGAAGGTGAAGTGTATGGAAGGAAATACATGGGGAATTGATAAATGAGTGTGGAACGGAAATTGAAGAAAATTGTTAGTTGAAACCTAAGGCATGCTGCCTTTAATGTGAGAAATCAATGATGAACTATGTGTTAAGTTTTGAGATGATTAATTGAAATTGCAAGTATGATTTAGTGTATGAAAATTCATGAGTGAATTCGTGATGAAAGCGTTGAAATGACTGATGTGAGGTATGAATTATAATGTGTGGTCCATTGGGGACCAGATAAAGGTCTTGAGAGAGAGATTCGTCATTGTGTTTTGGTGAAGTTGTTGAACTTTTAAGGATAGATTGACAGTTGAGCACAAAGATGTTGCTTGTTAAAGATGAAGTGTTGAGGTGAAATTGTACGTTGTAGGTTGAGAACATGAGAAAAGAAAAATGTGGATATACGAGTTGTGGCTAGGTGCCAAAATGGGGATTTGTCCCTCAGAAAATAAAAGTATAGTGAGCGTGAACTGGATGAGTACTCGGTGAGTTGCACTGAGAGGCTGTGAGATTCCATAATAGTGTTTGATGTGGAATAAGAAATGTGAAAGAGATTGATGATAAGAGTTAATACTCCGTGGAGATAGAATTCAAAGAAGGAAAATTGTGGCTGTATTGTGCCAATAAGTAAGAGTTGCCTGTGTGGCACAGATTGAATAGGATGTAGCATAACCCTAAGGGTATATAGGTTGATATGTTAATTTGGTAGGAAAACCTGCCAAGTGAAAATATGAGCTATATGTGCTTGGTAGCCTGACTTGTGAAAAGAAAGTGAAAAGAAATTGAAAGAAAGTGGCTTGGTAAAGCATTGATAGAGCACAACTGTGTGGTGCGCTCCGGTTGTTCACATGTGGTGTCACCGGTTGAGATTGAGATTGGGAAGGACTTGAAGTCTCCCATTGGGCCTTTGAAAGGAAAGACTATTGTGAAATGTGGCTGAAAAGCCAAAAGATAAAAATGTAAATGAGTATTTTGGTGTCCGCGCACTGGATGAGGCTTCTTGGGGTACGGGGGACTGAGATTCTCCGGCTGTATCCTGAGTTAGCATATGTGCATAGTTGATTTTGCGGACAAAATTCTAAAAAGGTGGGGTGAACATAACACCTCGGAAAATTAAATGTGAATTTATGTGAAAAAATGTGGGTTTAAAAGGGAAGGATTAGTGAAAATCCGAGAATTAGGGCCAAAATGGGCAAAAAGGGCAAAATGGTAAATTGCCAAAGACGTGAACTGAGGCATGAAAAATGGAGTTAGAGATTTAATATGACAAAAATAATGTTGGAAATGGAATCAGGACGGAAAATTGAGTGAGTAGGAAAAATTGTGAAAAAGTGATGAATAGTGATTTTTTTAAGTGAAAGATACTGCGGTATGAGTGTACCGATAAGTGTGAAATTTTTATCAATATTTTGAGGAAAGAAAAATATGTCATGGACTGGAAAAATGTGTAGATTAAGAATTTGTGATCATAATTTTTATCGGGATTAAAGTTAAAACGCGTGTGGGACCCGCGGTTGGTTTAAGTGACTTGAAAGTCACAAATGCATAGCATTCTCTCCCCTCCCTCTCTTCTTTTTCCCGTGGAGGTGCAGCCTCCATGGCCAAAAATGGCTCCAAATCCCTTTTCTTGGTAACTTGCTCATTTCTCAACCAAATCAAGTGATCTTTGGCTTGAAACTTGATGCAAACAACCTTCCAAAGCCATTGGTAGCACTTAGAAGCCTTGAATCAACCTCCTTGCTGCGTTTTTGAGCAAAATCAGATTCGACCCACTTGAGTTCTTGGAGTTTTCTTGGAGTTTTGATCTTCTTGTGGTTTAGTGAAGCCTTGGTGGTGATCATACAACACATTGTGAGTATATTTGTGGTATTTTTATGGTTGGATTCATAGATCTAGAAATTTATGCTTTAAACCTTTGATTTTAGATGTGTGATGATAGAGAGCTCAAATGGAAAAATGCTATTAGATGAAAATGCCTTAGAATGATGCATGAAAGCTAGAAATGCTATGATAAGTTTTGGTGAAAAAGTGGGATTTTTAACTTAGGAAATTTTGGGTTGAGTTCATAACTTGGTGAAAATTAGTATGTGGAGAAATTGAATAATTGAATGATGGACCATTGGTATAGGTTGATAATATGATTACATGATTAGTATGAGTGTTAAAATGAATTGAAAAGCCTTGGGGCATACCTTGTGAGGAATCCGAATTATGATGAAAATTGAGGAAAAATGATATAAGAATGATGTAATGGAAGTTGAATGATTGAAAATGATGTTTAATTGGATGATGGCATAGTGTGGTAAAGTGGAGTGAGAAGAAAGAATGTGTGATTCATGGTGTAATTGGTAAATTAACCTATAAAAGAGATTGAAATAAAATGGTATGGAAAAATAGCCTTTGGCTTAGGTGATTTAAATGATGATTAATTGTGTAAATGAATGGTTGACATTGGAATTGTATTGATAATCATGTTGTGGATTATCTAGGTTGCCTCTTTTGGACGCTTTGGAAGCGGGTAAGCTTGGAGCTTACGTTTGGAGCATGGGCTCGGTGTGAGGTAACCTTTGGAACTGGGGTTTAGCCCTTGTGTGCTCCACCACACCTAGTGGAAGGTTGTGGTTGGATTATGTGATTATGGCATTGTGTGATTGTGTGCTTGTATGCATATTGCATGGATTTTTGTGAAAATTGTTTGGTCACTGGCCAGTTGACGTGTGTTGGTTTAGACATCCGCTGGGTTCGTCCTACGGGAGAATGCCAGTTGGAATGCCATGGTGTTGACTCAGGATGATCCAAGCGGGGGACGTCCGCCGGATAGGGCTCATGAGGAGTTCCGGTTGGGTATTGCCATGGAGTCTTCTCAACCATGGGAGAGGCGCCAGGACTGTCTCGGGAGTTATATGATGGAGTCCTTGAACATGAATCCATGAGTGGATGTTCTTGGGTTGTCTCCAGTTGGTGGGTGATATTGCATTGCTTGCATATTGTATGATGTTATATTTGCACATTGAGTGAGCCATGGGGTGGAGAAACCTCCAGGGCCCTTGGTTTACTGAGATATATTTATATATCTCACCCCGTGTTGTGGGGCATCATTTCAGGTTAGGTTGAGCCTGGAAGAGTGGAGCATGAGGTGCATGTTGGAGGCACCATGTGATGAGCATTGGATAGGGACACATCTTGCATAGGATGTATGCTTTAGACTTAGGTCATGAATCTATGCATGTTGAAAATGCCATGCTTAGTAAGCTCATGAATACATGTTAGATCCTTCAATTTGATGTATATGTAGGACTTTAGTATATATTGTATAATTGAGTGAGCATGGGACTTGTCCATTGCCACATTCATTGTAATTGAAGCCTTGGTGAATATGTTGTAAAATGGACCATATTTGATGTAAAATGGCCATTATGTTAAAGACTTTGTAAATGATGAATGATTGTGTGAAAGTGTATGTTTGAAGGGCCTAGAGCCTACCTTAGAGTATGTTTAAGTGTTATGTGGAGTACTAAGGTGTTAGGGATGGATTACACAACCCTTCTTGGGCTTAAAATGCTGTAATCTGTCACTTTTGCTGCATAGTAATCGATTACCCAAGCATGGTAATCGATTACCATGCAACAGGGGACGAAAATTTGGCGACTGTCTTCACTGGTAATCGATGACTGAGGCTTGGTAATCGATTACCATGTGAGGTAATCGATTACCCAAGCTTGGTAATCGATTACCAGAACAGAGGAGGTCAAAATTTGGCAACTGCCTCATTTTTGACAGGTGGTAATCGATTACCACCCACTGGTAATCGATTACCACAGTGCAATTTTTGAAAATTCAGGTTTTTCTTGACTTAAAGAAAGGGGCATAACTTGTTGGGTAGAACTCCAAATGATTCGTGGTTTGAAACCACGCGTAGCTTACGTAAAGGGCTAGAACTTGGTAAGAAAGGAGAATGAGTTGATGGGTTTAAAATGAGTTGAATAAAAAGAAAAGTTTAGTGTTGTTGTTAAGCTAGATGCTTCCGCGTATGGCATTTACAATTATAGTGTTGCTTTAATTGATTACGGAAAAGGTTATGGTTATGAAAAGAGAATATGATGAAAGGAAAAAGTTTGCCCGTAATTTAATTAACCCAATTACTGTGATTGTAACTGCGCTTAATATCATAATCAATGTTAACAATACCGGTACGTAACGGGCCGTTACAGACAAGTCCCATGCTCACTCAGATATACAGTTATCCATGTCATGAACAATAAACCATAAATAAGACTTAGTATACAATCATGAACACTACAAAAAGCATGGCAATAACATCATGCAATATGTTCATGACCTAAGTCTCAAAATACTAATGTCATGCTATGTGCACTCCATAGTCCTCCTCCAAAATGTCATGCAATCCCAATGCACCGCATGCCAATCCAATGTCCACTATACGGGCTTCTTGCCCGAAGCTCCTCCCGGCTCATAGTGACCTGAAATGTGGTCCCCCAAGCACGGGGTGAGATATACGGATATATCTCAGTAAACCAATGGAGCTAGAGGCTCTCTCCACTCCATGGCTCACTAAAATGTACAAATATGACATCATGTAATACGCAAGCAATACAATATCACCAACCAACTGGAGACAACCCAAGAACATCCACGCATGGATTCATGTTCAAGGACTCCATCATATAACTCCCGAGACAATCCTAGAGCTTCTCCCATGGTTGAGAAAACTCCATGGCCAACCCAACCGGAACTCCTCAAGAGACCTATCCGGCGGATGTCCCACGTTTGGCTCATCCTGGTGTCGCTCCCATGAGTCGACCCCATGGCATTCCAACTGGTATTTCGCCATCGAAATGATCCAGCGGATGTCCAAACCCAACACACGTCAACTGGCCAGTGACCAAACAATTTTCATACAATCCAAGCAATATGCATACAAGCACACAATCACACCATGTCATAACCACATAATCCAACCACAACCTTCCACTAGGTGTGGTGGAGCACACTAGGGATTAAACCCAAGTTCCAAGGGTTTACCTCAACACTAAGCAAATCCGTTCCAAACGTATGCTCCAAATCAACTTTTCACAATCCCGTCCGTGTGAGGCACCCTACAACAATCATCAAATCCAAATTACACCAAAACTCATTTTTCATGAAAATTCCTCAAATTTTCCTAAGTTAAAAACCTATCTTTTTCACCAAAAATTATCATAGCATTTCTAGCTTACAAGCATGATTCTAAGGCATTTTCATCTAATAGCATTTTTCCATTTGGGCTCTCTATCATCACACATCTAAAATTGAAGGTTTAGAGCATAAATTCCTAGATCTATGAATTCAACCATAAAAATACCACAAATATACTTGATGTGCCTCTGGCAAGTGTGATTTTTCTGTGTTAAAATTGACAAGAATTGAGTCATAAGAGAGCAATTTAAATACATATCTGCTAACTATGTTGATTCTTTGTATGTCAATAATATGCACCTGTTAGTTGTCTTTTTACAGGAAAAAGAAGCGAAATTTGAATTCAAAATTTGAATTCAAAACTGTTTTTAATTAATTCTTTCGTTACGTAATAAGTTTTAATTTAATTCTTCAGTTACGTAATAAAGTTTTAATTAAATCTTTACGTTATACGTTTCGGTAATAAAGTTGTAATTAATTATTACATTACACGTTTCAGGGGTAATTTTGGAAGATGCGGCGAAACCCTAGTTGCTACCTATGCAAAGGTTCCTCTCCACATACTCCATGACACACAATTCAGTCTTCAGAGGAAATCTCACACATTTTGATAATTCCATTCCATCTGGATCTGGAGAGACTGGAGGAGAAGGGCTCTGTGGCGTTCTTCGTTCTTCATCTTGTTCCAGTTAAAAAGGAAGAGATTCAAAAAAATTGCGAGGATGAGCATTTAAACATTACATCACATTTCAAACTATCCTCAATTAGCGCTGAAGCAATTAAGGAAAGAATCTGTAATCAAAGCGCTGAGTCAAAGCACAGCTGGCACTGCAGCAAATAATGATAGGATGCTTTGTCAGCATTACATCACGCTGAAGTGTCATCCTTATCTATACACGCAACATCACATGGACCACGCCCATAAACTCAAGTATAAAAAGGGTGGTCCTCCACCATTCCATTCATTCAGATCTGGACCAGGGGAAGAAAGAGGCAGCTGTGGAGTTCTTCGCGTTCTTCGTTCTTCATCTTCATCTTCTTTTTCTTTCTCTTTTATTTTTAGTTTATGTTGAATTTTAGATCAGCGATCAGTATGTTGATTGGCTAGATCTCTTTATTGTAGTCAGGGTCACGATCCATATGTGAACCTTTGATACGAAGGATTGGTTTATGGTTTTTGATTTATATAATTATCTTTATCGTTACTCTGTGCGAATTTGATATTTCCTTTGTTCGAATTGATCGATCTAATAGTTAGGGATATTCAGAGGATCAAAACCCTAGATAGGAATATTGGGGTTTTGATCTCGAAAGGGGTAAGATAACGATCTGTATGCGTGCTAGGAATAGACGTGTATATGATTGCAGATGCTTAAATTATCGCGCCCATTGCTTGATCCCATGAGAAACATTGCAAGAAATTGGGGTTCCTCATGGGATTAAAGGGTTAACCTTGCAAGGAATTGAGGGTTAACTATTGAATATTTTAGATGATAATTTATCTGAGTAATTATATAAATAATTATTGTAAACCAATCCGGAGTAAAAAGCGGGGATCATTTGGTGAATGAACCCTGGCTGCAATGTTTTTTAATATTTTCAAAAATTAATCTTTGTTCTTTGTTTTATTTCTCAAAATAAAAATACAAAAATAAGTCTTTTATTTTCAGATTTCAAATTTCACTCAATTTGACAATATTTGTCACAACCCTATTTGAATTTTTCCATTCCTTGAGAAAAAGTTTAATTGATATTAGATCCCAATCCCTGTGGAGACGAACTTTTCTTATCACTTTATTACTTGTGCGATCGGTATACTTGCCGGAGAGCATCAAGTTTTTGGCGCCGTTGCCGGGGATTGGCGTTTCTTATATCATATAATCTTGATCTTTAGGATTGGATTTGTGAATATTTGTGAATATTTTTATTTTCTTTATTTATTTTAATTTTAATTTTATTTGAACAGTGCTGCTGATCTCTTTTCTGAGTTGTATGCGAGGTACAATCCCAGAATTTTCACTGAATTTGGAAATCACTAGAGCAGAAAAGAGGAACAGAAAACTTGCTCGAAAGAAGCTTACATTCTGCGAGTTAGAAACTCTGCCTGAAGAATCACAAATCATGGCCGCAAACAATGATGCAGACAATCCATTCATGGATACTATTCTGACTCCATCTTTTAACATTCCTAACTCAAGCATTATTCAGCCTGATATTGGTAACAATAATTGGCAGCTTAAGTCTTCCAATATTCAATTGGTAGAGAGAGCTCAGTTTGGTGGAGAGGCTGATAAGGACCCTCACAGGTTCATTGACAGATTTCTGATGATCTGTGACTCTACTAAACACCCCTAGGTGTCCAATGATGCAGTCAGGCTGAGACTGTTTCCCTTTGCTCTAAAAGGGAAGGCTTTGAATTGGTTGGAAAGGCAACCAGCAAGAAGTATTCCATCATGGGAGAGTCTCTCAAATAAATTCTTTGCTGAGTTCTTTTCTATGGAGAGGTTTAACCAGATGTCGAATGATATCACCAATTTCACCCAGGCTGGGGGTGAGACTATGTGTGCAGCCTGGAACCGCTTCAAGGATCTAATGAGGAGATGTCCTCATTACCCCATGACCAATGGTGATCAGGTCCGAGTTTTTTTCAATGGGTGTAAACCTGAAGTTCGGATGGTGCTGAATGGTGCAGCAGGTGGCACTATCAAATCCTTGAGAGCAAATGAGACTCTCGAGTTGATTGAAAGAATGGCAGTAAATGAAAATGAAGGCTTATCATCTGAGCCTAAGAGAGGTATCCTTCAGCTGGAAGGTAATGATGTGGTGCTAGCTGAAAATAAATTATTATCTCAGCAGTTAGCAAACTTGACCTCAAGGCTTGACAAGATGCAGCTTGCTGGTGTTCAGAACATGTTTTTACTGTTGTTTGTGAATATTGCAAGGGTGAGCATGAATCCAATGAATGCTAATCTTTGTTATCTTCTGACTCTCCTCAACAAGTGCAGGTGAACGGAGTATGGTACGAGCAAAGGTCTCCACCAAGAAACATTCCTAGGAATCAGAATTTCCCTTCTGGAAATAACAATTTTCAGAGGAGAACTCAAGGCACAGGACTGGATTACAATTCCAACAACTACTTGCAGCCTCCACCAGTCCAAGCTAAGGAGCCTTCTGATTTGGAAAGGTTAGTTGGACAAATGGCCCAACACTCCAATGCCTTTATGGAAGAAACTCGGGCCAATACAAAAAATACACAGGCTTCTATCAGAAATCTAGAGAATCAAATTGGCCAGCTGGCTAAACAACTAGCTGATAGAACTCCAAGTACCTTCCCTAGTAACACAGTTACTAACCCAAGGGAAGACTGTATGGCCATCACAATTAGAAGTGGAAAAATACTTCCATCTCCTGATACTACAGGTAAGCATGAAAAAGAAAAAGAAATTGAAAAACCTAATGAAGTGGAGAAGCCAATTGAAAAAAAGAAGCATGAATTAAGTCCTGAATATGTAAGGGCTATGGCACCATATCCTGAAAGATTCAAACAGGATGATCAGAAAAAGCATTATGGCAGGTTCCTGGACCTTTTCAAAAAGCTTCATATTAATATTCCATTTGCTGAAGCTTTGGTCAATATGCCAAATTATGCTAAATTTATGAAAGATCTTTTGTCAAGGAAGCACAAGTTACAAGAGTGCCAAACTGTAGCACTTACTGAGGAGTGCAGTGCTATCCTTACAAGAAAATATCCTCCTAAGCTTCGTGATCCCGAAAGCTTCAACATTCCCATTGAAATTGGTAATACAAAAATTTGATGCACTATGTGATCTTGGGGCGAGCATTAATTTGATGCCTCTTTATATTTGCAAATCTTTGGGGATCACGGAACTAAAACCCACTATGGTTTCTCTTCAACTTGCTGATAGATCTTTAAGGAAACCTAGCGGAATCATTGAAGATGTTCTTGTGAAGGTGGACAAGTTCATCTTTCCTGCTGATTTTGTGGTACTTGATATGGGGGAGGAAAAAGAGATGCATCTTCTTTTGGGAAGACCCTTCTTAGCTACATCTCGTGCATTGATTGATGTTGAAAACGGGAAGCTTGAGCTAAGAATGAATGATGAGGCCGTTACCATCAACGTCTTTGACTCAATAAAACATTCTTCTCCCAAATATGATTGTTTTAATCTTGATGTTTTAAAGAAAGAAGAGGACAAAGAAGATAGTGCCTCAAAAGTTGAATTGAAGGAGCCTCCTCAAACTCTAAAAGATGTCTTCTTGGGTAATAAGGAGGCGGTGATTGAAGCACTGAAGGAACGAGAGACTGATTTAAAGGATAAAGATCCCTCTTCCCATACCCACAAAATTCTCAATGAGGATAATGACAAACATGGGAGGAAACCCCAAAGGAGGCGTCATCCTATAAGGAAGAAGGTACTAAGAAAGGAGGTGGTCAAACTTTTTGACACTGGTTGGACAATATATGCGGATCACCGACAAATGAAGGCTTCAAAAAGAAGATTCTTTGACAAGAGACACCGAGACTCTATCTCTCAGAAAAATCAAAGCTTCAAAGAGTTCTTAACATGGATCCATGGTTTGGATCAAATCTGGGAATGGTGGTCCCATACACCAAGGCAACAAGTACCACCAGATCCTTCATTTGCTGAGTCATCCCACACTGCTGAGGGGGATGACATGGAGGGCTGATCTTATCTCCTTGCTGATGGAGATATTGTATATTAGTTTATTTTTCTGTTTCGTATTTTTAATTTATTATATGTTGGTATATTTTTCTCTGATGTTTTAATGTGTGCATTATAGTTTCTTCTATATGCTACTATTTGTTCTATTGTGCAGGATTTTCTTCCTTCTTGGGATTTAATTATTGCTGAGGACAGCAATGCTCTAAATCTGGGAATGGTAGGCTTGCACCTTAGAACTGCAATTCTTCTATCAGGGGAGATATTCTAACTCTTTTAATTTTCTTAGTTATTTTGTGTGCTATAAAAAAAAGAAGAAGAAGAAAGTGTGTTATCCCAGGTTTAAATGTGCTCATCTTGTTAATGTACATGATTGAATTTTAGGAAATATATTGTATGACTTTCTGGCATAACATTGCATAGGCATAATTGGATTGCATGATTGCTCGTTTGTCTGAGTTAAGATTGTGAATTCTGATAAATGTCTGAAGTGAATTGTCCTGAGTCTGCATTGATACCATAGCTGTGAGGTTTTGAGCCTAAACACTGAAATTTTTGTTGAAAAGTCTCACTGTTGTAATACTCTAGAACTTGATTTGTTTCTCTATTATGCATGCATTGATTGATATGATAAAGGCATTTTGTTCTTATTTGCTATTGGCCAAAATAACCCACCTGTATGAGATTTTCCCTTGCTACCCCTTTGAGCCTGAACTTAATTCTTGATAAATGACCTGTGGCCTGATTGATGGCTTAGCCTATATCCATTTTTCGTAACTTACCTTGATTGAGATTGAATCATTGAATGTGTTGAAAATAAAATAAAGAGATTGAGGTAAGCTCCACAATGGTCAAGTAATTAAGGGATGAAAAAAAAGAGAGTCATCTATGCCCTTGAAAAAAAAATAAAAAAAGAGAGAGAAAGGGCAAAATGGAAAAGAGAAAAAGAAAAGAAAGCAAGAAAAAGGAAAAGAGTAAAAGGTGGTTAAAAGGAATTAATTCCCGAAATTCTGTGGGAATGTTAGTGGAGCAAAACAATTGATTGAATCTGTTAAAAGTGAAATAATATCAGTTTTCAATCTATTGGTTGTTTGAGCTACTATCCAAATTTTCCTACCTATTAACCCGGCCAAGTTACAACATGTGAAGTCCTTTTGATCAATTGATGCATGTGTTTGATTCTTCAATTTTAAGAATTTTTGAGAATATAATCAAGCATATGGTAGTGTTATAGCTTTGAGTAATTGAGTGTTCATGATACCCTTAAACACCGAGTGTTGAGTGAACATTATTTATCTGTGTGAGGGGTAATCAATGTAGACTTGCATCTTTAAGAAGCTGATGGCATTATTGGAAGTTCATGATATTGAGTCAGGCATGCATGGCATATTGTATCTGATAGTGTCTATGATTGTTATGTTGGATTAAGTGAATATTTCCTAGATTAAGTCTTTTACATTGCTGGGGACAGCAACGTTTAAATCTGGGAATGGTTTGATGTGCCTCTGGCAAGTGTGATTTTTCTGTGTTAAAATTGACAAGAATTGAGTCATAAGAGAGCAATTTAAATACATATCTGCTAATTATGTTGATTCTTTGTATGTCAATAATATGCACCTGTTAGTTGTCTTTTTACAGGAAAAAGAAGCGAAATTTGAATTCAAAATTTGAATTCAAAATTTGAATTCAAAACTGCTTTTAATTTAATTCTTTCGTTACTTAATAAAGTTTTAATTTAATTCTTCAGTTACGTAATAAAGTTTTAATTAAATATTTACGTTATACGTTTCGGTAATAAAGTTGTAATTAATTATTACATTACACGTTTCAGGGGTAATTTTGGAAGATGCGGCGAAACCCTAGTTGCTACCTATGCAAAGGTTCCTCTCCACACACTCCATGACACACAATTCAGTCTTCAGAGGAAATCTCACACATTTTGATAATTCCGTTCCATCTGGATCTGGAGAGACTGGAGGAGAAGGGCTCTGTGGCGTTCTTCGTTCTTCATCTTGTTCCAGTTAAAAAGGAAGAGATTCAAAAAAATTGCGAGGATGAGCATTTAAACATTACATCACATTTCAAACTATCCTCAATTAGCGCTGAAGTAATTAAGGAAAGAATCTGTAATCAAAGCGCTGAGTCAAAGCACAGCTGGCACTGCAGCAAATAATGATAGGATGCTTTGTCAGCATTACATCACGCTGAAGTGTCATCCTTATCTATACACGCAACATCACATGGACCACGCCCATAAACTCAAGTATAAAAAGGGTGGTCCTCCACCATTCCATTCATTCAGATCTGGACCAGGGGAAGAAAGAGGCAGCTGTGGAGTTCTTCGCGTTCTTCGTTCTTCATCTTCATCTTCTTTTTCTTTCTCTTTTATTTTTAGTTTATGTTGAATTTTAGATCAGCGATCAGTATGTTGATCGGCTAGATCTTTTATTGTAGTCAGGGTCACGATCCATATGTGAACCTTTGATACGAAGGATTGGTTTATGGTTTTTGATTTATATAATTATCTTTATCGTTACTCTGTGCGAATTTGATATTTCCTTTGTTAGAATTGATCGATCTAATAGTTGGGGATATTCAGAGGATCAAAACCCTAGATAGGAATATTGGGGTTTTGATCTCGAAAGGGGTAAGATAACGATCTGTATGCGTGCTAGGAATAGACGTGTATATGATTGCAGATGCTTAAATTATCGCGCCCATTGCTTGATCCCATGAGAAACATTGCAAGGAATTGGGGTTCCTCATGGGATTAAAGGGTTAACCTTGCAAGGAATTGAGGGTTAACTATTGAATATTTAGATGATAATTTATCTGAGTAATTATATAAATAATTATTGTAAACCAATCCGGAGTAAAAAGCGGGGATCATTTGGTGAATGAACCCTGGCTGCAATGTTTTTTAATATTTACAAAAATTAATCTTTGTTCTTTGTTTTATTTCTCAAAATAAAAATACAAAAATAAGTCTTTTATTTTCATATTTCAAATTTCACTCAATTTGACAATATTTGTCACAACCCTATTTGAATTTTTCCATTCCTTGAGAAAAAGTTTAATTGATATTAGATCCCAATCCCTGTGGAGACGAACTTTTCTTATCACTTTATTACTTGTGCGATCGGTATACTTGCCGGAGAGCATCAATACTCACAATCAAGTGTATGCTCACCACCAAGGTTCCACTAAGGCAAGGGAAGACCAAAAGCTCCAAGAAACTCCAAGAACACTTTGGGTCGGATCTGATTTTTGCCAAAAAACGCAGCCAAGAGATGGATTCAAGGTTTCTAAGTGTTACCAATGGATCTAGAAGGTTGTTTACAATAGATTTCAACACCAAAATCAAGAGATTTGGTGAAGAAATGAGAAAATGGCAAAAGATGAAGAGAATGGTGTTTTTGGTTCTTCTCCAGGGGTGGTTTGCGCGCAAGAGAGAAGAAAAGGAAGGAAAGAAAGAAGAAAAAGAGGTGGGGGCCAAGTGACTTCGGTCACACGGGTCCCACACGCGATCTAACTTTAACCCCGATAAAATTTCCGATCATAAATTCTTAATCTACATATTTTTCCAGTCCATGACATATTTTTCTTTCTCCAAAATATTGATAAAAATTTCACACCTATCGGTACACTCACACCACAGTATTTAACACTTAAAAATCACTATTCATCAATTTTTCCCAAATTTGCCTATTCACTCAATTTTCCGCCCTGATTCCATTTCCAGCATTACTTTTGTCATATGAAATCTCTAACTCAGTATTTTTGCCTCAGAATACACGGTTGGCAAATTACCATTTTGCCCTTTTTGCCCATTTTGGCCATAATTCTTGGATTTTCACTAATCCACCAATTTTTCCTTTCACATTATAATATTAAAATTTACATTTAAATATATGAGGTGTTATACTTATACTATACGATGGTCACTCCAAATAACTGAAAATGTCATAACGTATAGTATAAGTTTATACTATCAGGCATTATACATTACACCAAACCAGTGGCGGAGCCAGCCAAAAAATTTAGGTGCTGCCAAAAAATTTGACATATCAAATTATTAAAATATTTATTATAATTATATAAATATATATGGAAAAATATTTATTAAAATGTTTATTATAATTATACAAATTTAAAGTTCTCACATTTGGGAATTAGGTTTTTGACTGTTGTTTGTGTGTGAAACAACCCAAAATAAAATAGTTCAATGGACCTTCATCTTTCATAATTATAGTCCTGTTATTCATTTAGTTTCATGATTGTTACTTTCAAGGGTTAAGTGTTTGTCCTTTTAAAGGACATAAATTGTGTCCTTTTAGTTTTTAATACCATGTCTTACCGGTAAGACATAGTTATAATATGAAAAGTTATTTTTCTCACTCTACAAGTCTACTGAAGTGACTGAGGAAATACAAAAAAGAAGCAATTTTTCATATTATAACTATGTTTTTTTTATATTGATAACATTATAACTATGTTTTATCGTTAAGATATAGTGTCAAAAACTAAAAGTATATAATCTTGTGTCCTTTAAAAGGACAAATTATTTTTCCTACTTTTAAATGGGTTTATTTGGTTTAGTTGGGCCCAAATTTTGAAATAAGTCAACAAATCATTTTTGTAATTAAGTTTAGAAATCTTTCTTTTTTAAAATAATAGGAGTAAAAATAAATAACATAACTGATTAGAATAAAGCAGGAAAAAACAAATATATAGGATAAAATATAAAAAAAAGAAGAACACAAAAATAACCACACTATACATGTTACTTATTATTTGTTTGCATTTAGATGGTTTGTTGTTACTCTGTATTGAGTATTTAATTTTCTATTTAGGTGATGCCAAATTATAATTTTCACCTTAGTTAATAATAATTAATTAGATAATAAGTAAAAAAAAAAAAACCAAGAAGGTGCCAAGGCACCTGCTGGTATAGCTGTGGCTACGCCACTGCACCAAACAGGCCCTAAGGGGGAGGGATAAGGCCTGATAAGATATTGATATATTAACATCATTGACCAGTGTAATCATAAAAATCAATATGTTATTTTAATCTTAATATATTAAAATTTTTTTTTCAATATATTAAATTTTAAAATATTTAAAAAAAATTTAAAAATTAATTTATGTTTTGAACACACTTATCAATAAATTTTTATAAAAACTGATATCATATGACATTTTTTAAGAATTATATAAATTCTTTATTAAATGATACTTTTATTAAAAATATTTATTTTTATCCTAAATAGTATTATACAATGCATTACCAATTAAAAAAGGAAAAACATTAAAATCTTCTAATCCTTATCATTAAATGCATATAAAATATCTTCCACATACCACCAAATCACGAATAACAATTACCCGATTTTAAAATGAATTATATTAATCTGATAATATCGGATGATTGATGATTGTATTTGGATTTTCTTTATGTATATCTTAAAATATTATTTTATTTCTATATCTTAAAATGACACAACTTTATATCATTTAAAATAATAATTACTTTTTTCCTTAAATAATATAATCACACGATGATTTTTTCACTTTCTGTAACAGCCCGTTGTACACCGGTATTGTTAACATTGATTATGATATTAAGCGCAGTTACAATCACAGTGATTAGATTAATTAAATTTCGGGCAAATTTTTCTTTTAACATATTCCTTTTCTTACATAAACACTTTTTCCGTAATCAATTAAAACCACACTATAATTGTAAATGCAATTTGCGGAATCATACATTTTCTAGCATCATAAATCATTCTTTTTATTCAATTCATTTAAACTCACCTTCTAACTCTCTCATTTTACCAAGTTATAGTCCTTTACATTGTCTACGCGTGGTTTCAAACCACGTATCGTTTGGAGTTCTACCCATCAAGTTAAGCCCCTTTATTTTAGTCTAGAAAAACCTGAATTTTCGAAAATTACACTGTGGTAATCGATTACCAGTGGGTGGTAATCGATTACCACCTGTCAAAAATGAGGCAGTAGCCAAAATTCTTCATCCTCTGTTCTGGTAATCGATTACCAGCTTTGGGTAATCGATTACCTCACATGGTAATCGATTACCAAAGGCCAGTAATCGATTACCAGTGCAGAGAGTAGCCAATTTTTCGTCCCCTGTTGCATGGTAATCGATTACCATGCCTTGGGTAATCGATTACTATGCAGCAAAATGACAGATTACATCATTTTAAACCCCAAAAAGGGTGTGTAACCCATCCCTAACCCCTTGGTACTCCACATAACACATAATCATGTCCTAATGTAGGCTCTAGGCCCTTCCATCATGCATTTTCCTTAGATTAAACATCATTTACAAAGTCCTCAAAGTAATGGCCATTTACATGCAAATATGGACCATTTTTACAACATTACTCATCAAGACTTCAAGGCTATGAATGTGGCAATGGACAAGTCCCATGCTCACTCAAAATATACAGTTATCCATGCCATAAATAATGAAACATAAACAAGACTTAGCATATAACCATGAACACTAACAAAAGCATGGAAATAACATCATGCAATATGTTCATGACCTAAGTCTCAAAATACTAATGGTATGCTATGTGCACTCCATAAACTCCTCCAAAAGGTCATACAATCCCAATGCACCGCATGCCAATCCAATGTCCACTACACGGGCTTCTTGCCCGAAGCTCCTCCCGGCTCATAGTGACCTGAAATGTGGTCCCCCAAACACGGGGTGAGATATACGGATATATCTCAGTAAACCAATGGAACTAGAGGCTCTCTCCACTCCATGGCTCACTAAAATGTATAAAAATGACATCATGTAATATGCAAGTAAAACAATATCACCATCCACCTGGAGACACCCAAGAACATCCACTCATGGATTCATGTTCAAGGACTCCATCATATAACTCCCGAGACAGTCCTGGCGCCTCTCCCATGGTTGAGATGACTCCATGGCAATACCCAACCGGAACTCCTCATGAGCCCTATCCGGCGGACGTCCCACGTTTGGATCATCCTGGCGCCGCTCCCAGAGTCGACTCCACGGCAAAACCCGACTGACATTCTCACAAGGATGAACCCAGCGGATGTCCAAACTCCACTCGTCAACTGGCCAGTGACCACACAATTTTCACACAATACAAGCAATATGCATACAAGCACACAATCACATCATGTCATAACCACATAATCCAACCACAACCTTCCTCTAGGTGTGGTGGAGCTCACTAGGGATTAAACCCAAGTTCCAAGAGTTTACCTCAATACTTAGCAATCCGTTCCAAACGTATGCTCCAATTTAACTTTTCACAATCCCAACCGTGTGAGGCACCCTACAACAATCATCAAATCCAAATTACACCAAAACTCACTTTTCATGAAAATTCCTCAAATTCCTCTAAGTTAAAAACCTATATTTTTCACCAAAATTTAACATAGCATTTCTAGCTTACAAACATGATTCTAAGGCCTTTTCATCTAATAGCATTTTTCCATTTGAGCTCTCTATCACCACACATCTAAAATCAAAGGTTTGAACACAAATTCATAGATCTATGAAATCAACCATCAAAAGACCACAAATATACTTACAATGTGTTGTATGATCACCACCAAGGCTTCACTAAACCATTTGAAGATCAAAACTCCAAGAAATCTCCAAAAACCAAAGTGGGTCGAATCTGAGTTTGCCAAAAACGCGGCCAAGGAGGTGGATTCAAGGCTTCTAAGTGTTACCAATGGCTTTGGAAGGTTGTTTACGATAGATTTCAACACCAAAATCAAGCGATTCGGTGAAGAAACGAAGAAATGGTGAAATGGTGAAGGAAATGGTGCTTCTTGGTCTTTTGCAGGGAAGGAGCGCGCAAATGGAGAAGAAAAGAGGAGGAAAGAAGAAGAAAAAGAGGGTGGGCCAAGTGACTTCGGTCACACGGGTCCCACACGCGATCTAACTTTAACCCCGATAAAAATTCCGATCATAAATTCTTAATCTACATATTTTTCCAGTCCATGACATATTTTTATTTCTCCAAAATCTTGATAAAAATTTCACACCTATCGGTACACTCACACCACAGTATTTTAACACTTAAAAATCACTATTCATCACTTTTTCCCAAATTTGCCTATTCACTCAATTTTCCGCCCTGATTCCATTTCCAGTGTTACTTTTGTCATTTGAAATCTCTAACTCAGTATTTTTGCCTCATATCACACGGTTGGCAAATTACCATTTTGCCCTTTTTGGCCATAAACCTTGGATTTTCACTAATCCACCAACTTTCATTTCACAATATAATATTAAAAATTCACATTTAATTATACGAGGTGTTATACTTTCCATAATCCAAATTGTTTCCTTATTTTAAAAGAACTTATCATTATAAAAGATATTGCTAGTGGTGAAGAAAACAGTAACAGTGTTAGTGGGAGTTGAGAGAGAGAGCGCGCGTGAAGTCACTTTCCGTCTCATTTTATCTCTCTAAGAAGTTTGTTTGAACGCCTTTTCAATCTTCCCTCCTCTTCTCATCCATCTCAAAACCCTAACCCCAAATTCACCTCTTTAATTTTTTTTTTCTCGTTCATTCGAAACCTTTCGAATATAAATTTACTCCCACAATTTTAGTCTCAAAAAACCCTATCAGTGTCTCAAAAAACCAAAACAGAAAACAAAAATAACTCAGACAAACAGCATGTTTTCTAAATTTAATTCTAAAACCAAAAAAATAGTTACGGTCCTTAAAACTATTTTTACAAAACAATCCTTACTTTTTGGTCTGAAAAGTAAAAAAGTGTTTTTAAAAAAAGTAATAAAAAAGAGCCTTAACTTGCAGTTTTCAAGTGTCGTGTGCTCATCATCACTCTTTGCACAAGACAGACAGGACCTATCGGAATTGGACGCTCCTTTGGGACCAAACCCAAACCCCCTTTCTAAAACCAAAACCCGAAATCTAAATGCCTCTCAATTGGTCCCCCCTTCATTCCCTGGCAATTCGCTATGGCCGTCGGTGTTGCCTTCCAACGAGAGTCATTCTTGGCACTCGTCTCGGGTTTCCGTTGTGGCTCCGGATGTGTTGGATTCAGAGCGTGCTTCCAATGATAACGAGGCACATTCGAATAATGAAATTTCTGCCTCCACGGTTGTACCTTCTGGGGTGGTACGTGCTTTTTTTTCTTGTTCTTGTTCTTGTTCTTGTTCTTGTTCTTGTTTTGTTTTGTTTTGTTTTGTTTTGTTTCGTTTGTCTCAGGGATTTTGTTTGTTTTGATAATTGATTTGTTTAACAGGGAGCTGGGCTTTCAAATCTTGGCAATACTTGCTTTCTTAATGCTATCTTGCAATGCCTTACGCACACGGTGCCTCTAGTCTTGGGTCTTCGTTCATGCAATCATTCAACCGCTTGTGCTGGTGTGTTACCCTTAATTGAATTTGACAAAATTATTATTTTATGTGTTTAGATTTAGCTTGTTGCGTAAAATAGTGTGCTTTAGTGAAATAGTCTTGCCTTATTGTGGGGTTGAGAGGTGGTTAAACCTAAGTAGCCTTACTTCTGTGATAATTTTATTGTTTGCTTTCATTTATTTTCTCAAGATTTTGACATATTGGAATTGGAAATTTCAGGTCATACTGATGGATTCTGTGTTATTTGTGCTCTCCGTGAACATATTCAATCTTCCCTAGTGGCTTCAGGAGCCGATCTTCCACCCTTGAAGTTTGTGGACAATTTGAACCGTATCCTTTTTTTATTACTGTCATCATTATTGTGAAACTACCTTTCATATCACCATTGGCATGCGGCTAATCATTTGATTCGAAGAATTAAGGATTGTCAATATTAGTGATTTTATATCATTGGCTTGCAAAATAGAATTTTAATTAATGCAAGGTTATTTGCTTTTTTTACTTTAACTATTGTGATCCATGACCCCGTAATAGATTTTTCCTCTATATTTAGAAGATACCAGCAGGAAGATGCACATGAATTTTTGCAGTGTGTCTTAGATAAATTGGAAAGATGTTTTCTTGATTTGAAGAATAATAATATTAGTTCTGAAGATGATAATCTTGTTGAGAAAGTATTTGGAGGTCGTCTCATCAGCAAAGTATGTTGAGATAATTGTAAAAAGCTGTCTTTTGGCTCCTTTATGATTTAGAATGCTGTGTTTGCTAATGGTTATCTTTTCATGCTATTTGTGTTTCAGCTTCGATGTTGCAAATGTGGTTGCTGTTCTGACAATTATGAGCGACTGATTGACATGAGTTTAGATATAGATAATGTAGATACCCTTCCTAATGCTCTGGAATCTTTTACTACGATGGAAAACATTGATGCAAAGCTTCAATGTGATATCTGCAAGGAAAAAGTATCTAAGAAGAAGCGTCTTACATTAGATCAGACGCCTTTAGTTGCATCATTTCATTTAAAGAGATTTAAGACATATGGGACTTATGTTGAAAAGATTAATAAGCATGTTGATTTCCCGCTAGAGTTGGACCTGATGTCTTACACCACTTTTAATCAAAACAATAGTGTGAGTTGTTGACTTTACATTCCCACTTACATTTTACTAGATCTCTGTATGTTATTCTTGTTTCCCTGGCAAATATGATGTTCTGACTCATTATTGTGGTGATAGGTACCATTGAAATATGAACTTTATGCACTTGTTGTGCATAATGGAATTTCATCCACTTCAGGGCATTACTTTTGCTTTGTTCGCTCGGCTCCGGACATATGGCATAAGTTGGGTGATGCAACGGTAGCATCTCTTGTACTTAAACCCTATTCCCTATTTGCATGAGAAACATCAAACTCGATCTGTGATCACTTTGTTTCTAAGTTTTTTTTTTTTGTGCTTACCTGACTATTGCACAAGATAGTGGTCATTGTTTTTGAAGTTAAACATGAATTAATGTCTTGAAATTATTCTTCAGGTTACTAAGGTCTCAGTAGACTTTGTGCTTTCTCAAGAAGCCTACATATTGTTTTATGCACGCCAGGGTACACCTTGGTTTTCAAGCATTATGGAATCTCAAACACCGTGCATGGGTCCAAGTATTTTGAATACATCTCGTAAGTCAGTTTTAGACATTGACGACAGCATGTGTAAATCAAATCCAATTTTAATTCCAAATAGCGTAAGGGGTGAGACTAGTGAATCCAAAGAATTTTCCAACCAAGGGTTTGATTATTCTTGTCAAGAAAAACATGAGCTTCCTGAATTCAATAACTCAAGTGCTGCTTCTCATGGCTTCTTACAATTTCACGAGCTGTTTTGGTGTGACATTCTTGTGAATTGTTAATGAATTATGGTTAATTTCCTAATAACTAGTATAGTTTTCACTTCTTTATGCACCCTTGTAGATTCTTCTCTTTCTATTTTTTGAACCAAACTTTTGTTTAACTATATGTATACTAAGTTCTTCAAGTAAACAATGTTTTTTGAAGGAACGATCAGCTAAAGAGTATATTTCTTTTGTAGGAGCTGGCTTATTGACATTGTAGGATTTGCAAAGAAAGTGAAAAATACTTCTCTGTCATCAGCTGATCAAATCAAAGGCTTTGGAGCATATCGTGAATGCCCAAAATGTTATTACCATATTGATAACAATGATGTATGCTTAAATTCAACATAATATTCAATCTCAGTCCATATATTGGTCTTGAAAATTACACATGCACCAACATAGAGAAATGTTATAAGTCTATAAGCAATAAACAATGCTCTTATATTAGAGTTCTTGATGTTACCATGGAGTTTGCACATGCTCTAATTCCTTTAACTTACATTTTACTTCTTTTGGCTCATACAATTAATTCAAGTTCTTAATGTTAAAATTTTGCAAATTTCACCTTTATGCTAGGATTAAATTCTTGAAACAGCTCTGTATAAATTTTGATTGATTGCAGATGTTTCATTAGGAATATTCCTTTGCCTGTGTAGGTTTCTTCTGAGTGGCCTGGCTTTCCTGCTAGTGTAAAGTTTGACCCTTCTGATGTTGAACTTTTACAACATTTAGCAGCAAAATGTTGTATTGGAAATAAAGAGCAGCACATGTTTATCCATGAGTTCATCCCAACTATAGAAGGAGACCAGGGTATTTGCTACACACATCCTGAAAATCTTCCAGGTGAGGGTTCTCTGATCTTTTCCTTTCAGATATTTAAACATTTACCATTCTTTTCACAATACTCAATTGACTAATACACCAATAAAATGAAGTCAATATGCTAAACCTGACAAAAATATCAAAGAAGACTACTTAAAACCTTCCTGACTTAGTGGGCAAGCAAGATATTAATAATTATCTTCTAATTCACTTTATACAATCCTAACCTATGAAGCACCGACACTTCAAAAATCCCGACGTGTCATGTCTGACACTTCCCGACACTCACCTATACTCCGACACTTCAATACTCGTTGCAAAGACTCAGAAAAGGTTCAAAGGTTACGTTGCGTATCATTTT
>JAVKPL010010598.1:0-45889 GCA_032173675.1 Gastrolobium villosum
ATTCCGTCGTAGGTCTGACAAATACATTGACGTGGAGGATATGCAGCAGGCATTCGTCGACTCTCGTGGGCGGAGCCCGTCCAGAAGAAGCCCGAATAAGAAGAACGGTAGAGATCGGGACCACAAAGGGTCCAAAAAAGGGAACGATAGTCGTGAGAAGAAGACGGAAGATCGATCTCCCAGAACAAAGTTCGAGGAATACACACCATTAAACGTGCCCAGATCCAGGATCTGGCGAGAAGTGGCCCAGACCGAGATGAGAAACGTCGACCGACCTCGCCCCCTTAGGGCAAAAAGCGGATTGGACAAAAGCAAATATTGCGCCTTCCACGACCAAAACGGCCACATCACTGATGACTGCTGGGACCTTCGAGACGCGATTGAGAAACATGTCAGAGAAGGAAAGCTAAAGCAGTACATAATTCGTACGCAAGGCAAGAAGAACAACAAACCCAGACAGAAAAGCCGAAGCCGAAGCCGAAGCCGAAGTCCGAGGCGCGCAGACAAAAGAGACCAGAGGCCAGACCGCAATGCCAAGGGCAAGGAAGTCGACGACAGAATGGAGACTTTTCCTGAAGCAGAATTTGAATGCAACGTTATCAGCGGAGGATTGGGTGGCGGAGGAGACTCGGCGAACGCCCGAAGGAAATACTTAAAAGAGGTCATGTCCATTAGAGACCGGCCATCTTTTAAGCCAGACTTCGATGGACCCGAACCTCCTCCGATATTCTTCACCAGAGCAGAGCTGGCAAAGGTCGTGCCAGGACATACTGACGGATTGGTGGTCACTGGTGTGCTAGTCAATTGTCGAGTCAGGAGGATCTTCCTTGACCACGGAAGCTGTGTAGACATACTCCTCTGGGACGCCTTCAAGAGGATGAATTTGGATGAAAAGGACCTAAAGCCATGCGTCACCGAGCTCCTGGGCTTCAACGGATACGCATCTCCACCAAAAGGCTATATCGACCTCAAACTGACCCTCGGGACGAAGGATTCCTTCCGTTCAGAGAGAGTTCGGTTTGTGGTGGTGGACACCTCCTCCTCTTATAACGTAATCATTGGACGTCCCACTATTCACGAGTGGGACATGATGATATCCACCAAGCACCAACTCATGAAAATGCCAGGACACAACCTTGAAATAATCACAATTCCTGGAGATCAAAGAGAGTCAAGGGAGTGCTATTATGAGACAATTCGGTCCCACCATGGGGATCCGGCATCCCCTCCTCGGACAAGGTGGGAAGGATCAAGCCACCGAGTTTTCAGACCGTCCAGCAGAGAGGTCAACCTAGTCGAGCTCGACATGCGAGAGGAGCTTCAATCGCCTCGACCACAACCTGAGGGCGAATTACAAGAAGTCGAGATCCGCGGTGATGGCCAAGGCTACACCAAGGTCGGAAAGTCTCTGGAGTTAGAGTTTCAGAACGAGCTCGTAGAATTCCCTAAAGACCAATTCCGACGTATTTGCTTGGAAGGCCTCCGAGATTCCTGGGATTGATCCAGCCTTTTGCTGCCACAGGCTATCGATGTATCCGGGAGCAAAGCCGGTGTCCCAAAAGAAGAGAAAGATTGGAGTAGACAGACGCCAGGCTCTAAACGAACATGTGGACGAGCTCTTGGAGGCTGGATTCATTCGTGAAATACAGTATACCACCTGGCTGTCAAATGTAGTAATGGTTAAGAAACCAAGCGGAAAATGGAGAATTTGTGTCGACTACACAGACCTGAACAAGGTCTGCCCAAAGGACTCCTACCCTTTGCCCAATATCGACCAACTTGTGGACAACTCATCCGGCTTCCAGTTGCTTTCATTTATGGACGCGTACTCAGGGTATAATCAAATTCCCCTTCACCCGGATGACCATGATAAAACGGCTTTTATTTCGGAAAAAGGAAATTTCTGTTATAATGTTATGCCATTTGGCCTCAAAAATGCTGGGGCCACTTATCAAAGGATGATGAACCGAGTCTTCCAGACTCAGATCGGAAGAAACCTGGAGGTTTACATTGACGATATGATCGTCAAGTCAATAAGCACTTCAGCGCACATCGCTGACCTCGGAGAAACTTTCGAGCAATTAAGAGCTCGGAAGATCAGGCTGAACCCAGCCAAATGCGCATTTGGAGTACCAGCTGGGAAATTCTTGGGGTTCATGCTTACAAACCGAGGAATCGAGGCAAACCCCGACAAATGCAGGGCGGTATTGGAAATGAAGCAGCCCCAAAATAAAA
Organism: Gastrolobium villosum; assembly: GCA_032173675.1. NCBI lineage: Eukaryota > Viridiplantae > Streptophyta > Magnoliopsida > Fabales > Fabaceae > Gastrolobium > Gastrolobium villosum. The sequence goes on from JAVKPL010010598.1 coordinate 2,236, forward strand.
GGGAGGTCCAGCAACTTACAGGCCGCCTTGCCGCCTTGACCAGATTCCTCCCAAAATCAGCCGAGAAGGCACTGCCGTTCTTCAAGCTCCTCAAGAAGGAGGCGGAATTTGGTTGGGGGAAGAGTGCCAAAAGGCATTCGACAACATCAAAGTTTGCTTGGCTACCCCTCCCGTTCTAACAAAGCCAGAGCCCGGAGAGACGCTGGTCCTGTACCTGTCTGTGGGTGAGGAAGCTATTAGTGCCGTCCTAGTTCGGGAAATGGACAATCACCAGCACCCAATCTACTTCGTTGGACGTACGTTGCAGGGACCAGAACTCCGATACCAGAAGCTAGAAAAAGTGGCATTTGCTTTACTGACAACGGCAAGAAGGCTCCGACCTTACTTCCAAAGCCACCGGATCATAGTGCGGACAAACCAGCCTATCAGGCATATACTACATAAGCCCGACCTGGCAGGAAGAATGATTAATTGGGCTGTCGAGCTATCCGAGTTTGATCTAACGTACGAACCTCGACCAGCAATAAAGTCACAGGCACTTGCCGACTTCATCTTGGAGCTCACCCCAGGCAATGAACAGGAGAAGTCGGAAGAGGATATCTGGACCGTGTATGTGGACGGGTCCTCAAATTCTAAAGGAAGCGGCGCGGGAGTAATCATCGAAAGCCCGGAAGGAGTATCAATCGAGCATTCGCTCCACCTAGCATTTCCGACCTCAAACAACCAAGCTGAGTATGAGGCGTTTATTGCTGGGATTATGCAGGTGAGAGAGCACGGAGCAAGAAGAATCAAAATCATGAGCGATTCTCAAGTCGTCACGTCCCAAGTCGAGGGAAAGTACCAAGCCAAGGGCCCTCTCATGATGAAGTACCTCCAAAGGGTTAAGGAATTGTTTGCCGAGTTCGACGAGGTAATGATCCAATACATCCCTCGAAATGAGAATAGCAGGGCCGACATCCTGTCCAAACTAGCAAGCTCAAAAGGACCCGGCAACCACCGCACCGTCATTCAGCAAAGCATTTTGGAACCAACATGCGTCCTAATGATAACTACTGACTCTGAGGATTGGAGGAGACCAATCGTGGCTTACCTTGAAAAAGGAATCCTGCCAGAAGATTCTAAAGAGGCAAAAAGGCTGGTCAGGAACTCGGCCTGCTTCACCATAGTAGAAGGTCAGCTCTACAAAAAGGGTTTCTATGCACCCATGTTGAAGTGCCTCGACAAAAACGAGGTTGAATATGTGTTGTCCGAGATCCATGAAGGCATCAACGGACATCACATGGGGGGCAAAGCATTGGCTAAAAAGGCTTTAAGAGCTGGATATTATTGGCCAACAATGGCGGCTGACGCCACGGAACATGTTCAGCGATGTGAGCAGTGCCAGAAGCACGCGCTGATAATACATGCACCCCCAGAGGAATTGCAGACCATAACGGCACCTTGGCCATTTTTTAAATGGGGTATGGACCTTTTAGGACCCTTTGCTGCTGCCGAAGGACAACTAAAGTGGCTGATAGTCGCGGTCGACTACTTCACCAAATGGATTGAGGCTGAACCACTGGCCACCATCACCTCGGCCAGAATACGACGCTTCTTCGAAAGGAACCTGGTAAGTCGGTTTGGAATCCCTGCAGAAATTGTAACCGACAACGGAACTCAATTCATTGACAAGAAGTTCCAAGAACTCATGTCCGACTTCAAAATAAAACACCGTTTCGCCTCAGTGGAGCATCCCCAGACCAACGGACAAGCCGAGTCTGCTAACAAGGTAATAATCAACGGACTCAAGAAAAGGCTTGACGAGGCCAAAGGAAACTGGGTACAGCAATTACACCTAGTCTTATGGGGGTACAGAACCAGTGTTCAATCAGCAACAGAAGAAACCCCCTTCAGGCTAACATACGGGTGCGAAGCAATGATTCCGGTTGAGATCGGAGAACCGTCCTGGAGAAGGGCCCAAAGACTGCAAGGCACGGAGGGACAAAATGATGAAGCACTGCTAATTGAGCTCGACCTGTTGGACGAGTGCAGGGAGAACGCCAGATACAAAAATATGATGGCCAAGCGCCTAGTTACGGCTAGGTTTAATAAGAAAGTAAGACCTCGGTCATTTCAGAGTGGCGACCTAGTCCTGAGAAGAGCCGACATCGGCAACAAGAATGCCAAAGATGGGAAGCTCGCAGCAAATTGGGAAGGCCCTTACAGGGTCAAGGACAATCTCGGAAAGGGAGCCTACACTCTGGAAACACTATCAAAGAAGCCAGTAAAAAGAACTTGGAATGCTGACAAGCTGAAAACCTATTACAGTTAGGTATGAAGACATGGTCAAAGTACTAGACTTTAGTCCACATAAATAAAACGAGCCATGGAGCTCGGACTGTACTTGATTTGATTTTAAAGCAAATAAGCGGGCTGAAAAGCTCGGATTTGTAACAAGTCTTATTATGAATAGATGAGCAGTTGTTTTTTAAAACGCCTCCATTTATGATTCCGACATGTATGTCACGATCGCTAAAGAAATGAACCTTCGAAAAAGGAATTAACATTTTTAGATCGGACGTCAGCGACTCGCAAGCCATAAAAGTAAATAGAAATGAAGTCAATATGGTAAAAGTAGACGAGCTCGGATTAATCAAAGTTTGTTCATTACAAAATATTGTTAGCCGAAAAACGGCAATTACAAAATGTTATGGAAACAGAAATTAGGAGGTCCCAGCCTCAGCCTCTTCTTCAGAACCAGGAGAACCCGGAGTAATAACGCCGTCCTTTACTTCGTAGGACACGTCCATGCCCTCTTCGATGAACCCTGGGTTGAGAACTCGGGCCTGAGCGATGGCGTTGTCAAAAGCTTGGACAGCCGCGTTAACTACCGCGTCCCTGGCCTCTTCAAAGTCGGCAGTCTTTTGGTCGAGCTGAGTTTGAAGCGCTCGCAGTTGGACATCTTTATCCCCCAAAGATTGGGTAAGGGCTTCTTTCTCGGCGCTCAGCTCACCGACCTTAGAATTTGAAAGGCGCAGGTCCTCCTTCGCCGTGTCCACCTCTTTCTGCAGGTCCTCAAATTTAACCTCCAGGGCAGACTTAGATTGTTCTAACTCCGCAACCTTAGCAGAGAGGGATGACTTGGCCGCATTCGCCTGGTCCAGATTCTGGAGGAGGTCCTGAAATATCTGGATCAGTGAGGTCGTCTTTAAGGCGTCCTCCTCCATGCGCTTCAACATAACCCTCACAGAAGAGGTCAACCCAGAATCCAAAAAAAGACCAGGGGGAGGCTTCAGAGCCGCCCTGAGACGGTCAGAAACGCCCGACTTCCATAGCTCCCCTGGCTCCAAGCTGAGGAGGGGCCCCTGGGTCCACTGAGAAGCAGGAATCGGAGCTGGAATCGGAGCTGGACTTGGTGGTGGGGAGGAAACATCAATTGGAACCACCTCGTCGACAGGTGGGTCCTCCCCCAAAATCATGTCCACCCGCCGTCGCTTCGACGCTTCGGGCTCAGAAGAGGCAGCCTCTCGCGACTTGCCCTTGCCGGCTCGCTTGGGGAGATACTTCTTGTAATCAGCCGAAGTCATGCCAACTGAAAATCAGAAAATGCAGTGTTAAAAAGCACCGAGAAGAGTGTTGTCAAAAATAAGTGAAAAACTTGACATACATACCAAATTCATAAATAGCATCATCTCCAAACTTATTTACTATCCGACTTAAGTCAATGACGCCATAGTCGTCAGTGTACTCAAGTAAAATCCGTGCCGCGAACCTCTCAGCTCTGGAAAGCGCGGACACAGGAGTAGCGTAGTGACTTGGACGACGTCGATAGTGTTTTCGCGTCCAATACAGCTCGAAGTGGCACAACAAGTTCCCATCATCCAGCAGCTCCTTGCCAAACCAAGGAAGGGAATCGGAACGGGAAGCCACCTTAAAATAGGCATTCTTAAAGCCCTTAAAAGATTGAGAGTAAGGGATGAAAAGTCCCCTTTCAGGGGTACCTCGGTAGGTAACCCACCCTTTCCTCTCTTTCAACTCGGCACCACTCCGAGCCGTATAGACGTCAAAGAAGAAATAAAAAAGGGGGACTGTACAAGGAATAAAGAGGTAAGAGCACAGCTGCTCAAAACCTCGGATGAAAGCCCATGAATTTGGGTGAAGTTGGGAAGGCGCCACTCGAATCCGGCGCAGCACGGCCATTTGGAAGTCGGTGAATGGAAACCGGATTCCGACCTTGGTGACCAGATCCCGGTAGAAAAAGAAGAAGCAGGGCTCATCTGATATGGGGCCTGCGCATATCGGAAAATCGCCCGGTGGAAGAAGGTCGACCCCCTCAGGATTCCCAAGAGGAAGCTGGGAGACGTCGGCTGGAGTCATGACTGACCGCATACGAAGGATTTCTAGAAGAACCCATTCGTTGACATCAGAATTGTCCATTGTCAGGTCCCTGGAACACGAAGGAGTCGGGTCAGAAATATAATCAACCTGACTTGACCCAGAATCATCTAAATCAGATGGTAACGGGCCTGGACTCCAAGAAAAAGGGATAGAGTCGTCAGAGCTACTAAGAAGATCGACAAAGGGCACCTGACTGGATGCCGAGTCATCAAAAGTAGTGGGGATTTCCGATTTGGGAAAACCCAGCTCGGATGAAGAAATGCTTGAAGAACTATTACTCAACTGGAAAGGTGGGATCCGATCTAAAACAGACCCCGAACCTTGCCCAAATGGTGGAGGGGGAAGAATATAGGACAAGGGAACGGGCTCGGAAAAGAAACTCGGCCCGGAAGTTGAAGCCTGAGGAATCGAGGAGGACGCACCTCTAATAAAAGATGGTTGGGGGTGTTCACCCCTGCGTCCCCTCCGACTCCGACCTCTACCTCTCCTACCACGAGCACCTCTGGAGGTCTGACGACCTCCTCGCTGACTTCGGAGAAGCTGCTCAAGCCTCTCCTCCTCAGTATACTCCCTACCGTAAAACCAGTACTGCACAGATCGCGGTAACCTATCTACCATCTCCTCAGATACCTCTCCACTATCATTTCGACCACCAGAACTACCAGGAGTGTCCATTACCCACTTAAAAGGGTGGGTAAGACAAAAAACACTCCCTACCAGTTATAAAACGAACAAAAAGAACAGAAATCTACAGGAAGGAGAAAATTACCTGATGTGAAACTGGATGGGAGAAATGGCCAAGGTAAGAACACTGGGACAAACGGAAGAAAATGTGCAGAAAATTCAATGTGCAGAAAAACCCAACCCCAGGAGACGCAAGAGAACAGGAAAGAAGAGATGGTAATGAACTGAGGTGTATTTATAGGGCTGAGGGGTGGAAGACCAAAGGTTGGCTTCTTAAACGTTTGAAGCATCAGGGGCAAAAAAGGATTTTCGCCGCCCTGCACACCTTGCACGTCCTGCACACACTACCTGCAATTAATGATCGCAATCATGGCCTACTCTAGGCTCAGACTAGCTCTCCTGCCCAATGCGCGGAACGGCCAGTAAGGGGAATACGCGTGTCCTGCTGTAACCGTCACTGCAGGAGTAAGGCGAAGGGACAAAAAGTGGTAATAAGACGAAAAGTCAGAAACTTGAAAGGTCATCTCAAGGGTTCCGACATTTGAAACCCACTGATCCAACAAATCTGATTCAAAATCATAACAAAGTTCGAAGAGTTACGACCTCCGACATAGTTCGCACGTGGAATAAATGGCAAGATGAACGACTGACTTAAACACAGAATCTCGGCATTCCGACTTCCCGAATACCGAGCTGGGGGGCAACTGTTATGGATGGACCTCAGCCAACCGCCTTCCGAGATTATCTCGGGTGGGGGATATGGCAAAATCCTAACTGACCCACATTCGCCCGTTGAGGCCGACCAAATCGGACTCAATCTCAACGACGGAGCTCAGCAGCCGAGCCAGGTACCTCTATAAATAAGCACCTAAACATCTCAGGTACACACCTCTGAATGGCCTAGCTTATTCCACTCATTGTGCACACACAACACCCCCTGGTTATAAAGCCTATTGCTGGTGCGCAGTGATTGGGAACTTGGCATATAGCCTAGTAAATTGGGCATATACATCTCTGAGCGCATACCATCCGGTATAGCAATAAGGTCTACCTCGGACCTAACAGATAGTATCATTATTTATTTTAAATCTGGATGCATCTAATTGTATAAGAAACAACGAAATTTCCAGGAACTATATATTTCTCAAGGTTTCTTCTGCTCGGTAGGTGAGGGATTAGTCTCTCTTAATACTTTTCATGCACATGAATCTTGAAGTCAAACTTAAGACCACATGTTTAAGGGATTCCAACCACTTCTACTCAGACTAACACACGGTAATTTTTATACAACTGAAAAAGTAAATTATTATTATTATCTTCAAAATCTAAGTGACGAAGCTTGTAAATTGTAATCTTGAAATACAAAAAACAAAGATTTAGCATGCAAAAATTATGTCTGCTACAGCTAACAGCTCAAGCTATGAAGAATAGAAGGATCCTTTTTCGCTCACATTTTGTGAAGATATAACACCCTTTGGAGAATGAAGCCTCTTCATTAAATTTATAGCTTCCACATATAAATTATTGAGTTTTAGTTAAGACAAAATTTCAATCGCCTGATGATATTTATCTGTCATTTCCATATTATGCTTGTCTATGTACTTGAAAAGAATATTCAATTTGCCTTGAAAGTTAATGTTAATTGATCTTTACTTTCATTTTTTAGGTAAATAAAATGTTCAGAACAAGAGGAAAAATCATTATATATGCAGAAAAAGATTAACTATCGTGCCTTCACTTGCACCATAATTTATACAGCCTTTACATCGACAATTGAAAAAAAATAATCGGCAAGAATAACAGACTCGAGGTACAGTGAGGCTTCCATTTACCTCCCCCCTCCAAAAACTAAACATATACTACAATACAAGTGTGCGTAAATATAAGAATTTACCTATTAACATCATATCATATATAAGAAAAACGCGTATTAGCTCCCTTACAACGAAGGCACGAAAATGAGCACATCCAAGCATTCAGACACGCCTCAAAACCCTTCAAATTGTGATGGACTTAGAAAAATAAAACCTAAAATATGTCTGGAGGGAGAAATTTCCCAGAAATAGAGCTACTTTCTTGAGCCCTCTGGAGATGGACCTTCAATGCGTAATTGTTCAGCTGCATTAAGAAAAAACCATTAAAATGCCATATCTATTGCTTCCCCCCTTAATATTTGTGCATCTAAGCAAGGGCATTATTGTTCTATTACTATTAAAAATTCCATCAGATTAGAGGAACGACTTAGAGCAAACTTACATATGATTGTTAGAGTTTCAAAAGAAGAGTAACACTACTTACGTGATTCTTCTGATCACAACTGCACTTACTTGAGCACACTGGTTTTTCAACAGTTACACAAGCAGTATTTTTATAAACAAAGCATGTTCAATTTGTATTTTACCTTCTGAAGCAAAGTGAATGAGGACCATATTCATCCAAGATCAACAAAAACTATAACCAGGTAAAGAAATCACCTCTAAGCTTTGTACTTTTTCTTGGTACTGGTTTAGGACATTTTTAAGATGTTGCACTCCCTTTGTTTTCTCCTCTTGCTCTAAACTGCGTTCATGTTGGATGGCAACTGCTTTTTTCAAAATTTGGTTGTCATTTAACAGGTTATGCAAATGTTCCTTCAGAGAAGCATGGTTCATCTGCTCCATGGGCACAAAAGCAATGAGGATGATTATCTGGGAAGAAAACCACTAACCTCTACCTCTTTAAAGGTTGAACAATAGATAGGAAAACTAGAAATGAAAAGCATAGGTAGAGATGCTTGGTTACCTCCTCTGACACTCTTGCTTGCACACTTATACATTGTTCAAAAGCCTCTAAAAGTTTGGCAGCACGTCCTCTAGCATCATCAAGGTCTGTTGCATTCATCATCTCATTTACAAATAAATCTACCCAATTCATCCCATGTTGAGAAAATCCACAACTAGATGTTGAATTGACACAATTTTTCCCTTCAATTGTCTCCTCCCGCATTCCACTACCTGGTGAATTAGAACTAGGCAAAGCAATATGAGCCGAAGGCGCAAACATATTCTAACGAAAAAAATATATGTATGTGCAAAAGCCAAGTAAATAAGCAGTCAAAAAGAGAAGCATTCTGCATGCCTTACATGTAGCTTGATTTTGATCCAAAATGACACCGCAATTGCCACTCACAGCAGAATCAGTGTTTTGAGATTTGTCTCTTCCAATTCCGTGAATGTCTCCAGAGGAAAGTGCACCCAAGCACTCAATGGCATCTTCAATCTTACAATTTTTATTCCTAAAGACTGTTTCCACAACCTAATATGAAACATGAACAACAGTTAATCCGGTATTTATCTCCCAAAGGTTCGAATTTGAAAATCACCCTCCTTAAAAAATGCAAAGAAATGGTGGAATAAGTACGTAACTCAGTCCCTTTTTGTTCAACCCATAATTGCTATGCAGTTATATACTTATATACAAAATAAGACAAAACACACACACACACACACAAACGAAAATTTTAAAACAATGCACAGACGCATCAGATGAAAACATGGAACATGTAGTATGATTATGAAAACTTAAGTTTGACTTAAAAATTCTAGAATCTTCAAAGAGCATCATCAAGCTGCATCTGCAATGGAACTAAAAAAACAGAAGCACTGACGCACCTCAGGGTCTAAAGCAGGGAACATTTGAAGCAATACTGAAACAGAATTGTCAGAAGCAAAACCAGTTTCAGATCGGTTCGGAGAACCGTAACTAGATCTTCTGGATTTCTTGATAGAAGAACACTGCGGCGGAGAAGAAGATCCAAAGATCTCTTCATAGCCTACCCTCTTCCCACAAACCCCAGCAGACATGGCTACGTTAACCCTTTCACTCTACCCAACAATACAAACCTAGCACTGTTATAAACCAGACAATATTATGTGTCTTTGTACGAAACTAGGTATGAGAATAGAGCCCCCACATATACAAGTTATGTAATTTTGTGTTAGTTCAAGGCTCTGTTTGTTTTTGTGTCATTTTTTTGGCTTTTGGATGAATGGAGTTACTATTTGTTTGGTGAGAAGTTGAATATTATATTAATAAGGACCAGGGTTTGATGAAGGATGGTGTGAAGATGGTGGTGGTGGTGATGGGGTTCAGATTGATGGGGCTCCTTGATTACATAACCTTGAGGCCTTTTATAAATTGCATCTTTCAAAGTTTACAGTTACGGTAGACGCAAGAAAAGTACTATATTATTAGTAGAGATAATGGCAAGTTGGATCTTGGAAGTTGAAACCTGTTAATTTTGCCTTCTTTGGTTTTACTTTTTCTTTGCGGCTGTTATTGATTCAGACCATTAGCAGTTGGATTTGGATCAATTTCTTGCTTCTTGGGCTCCCCTCTTTTGTCATATATTTTTTTGCTGAAAAAAAAAAAATTGGTATCCCACTCTAATATTCTTTTTCAGGTTCCACTCTATATTTCAAGGATTTATCATCTATCATGTAACATGAACATAGAATTTTCTACATATAATATTTTGTGGGGCCCGCGGCAAAAAAAACTCTGACACGCAAAACGAATCTCTATAACATACCACAACCACTTTTCCTACAAGATAACTGTTATAGAACTCATATTTCAATCATTTTGTATGTTAGTGTTAGATCTAAGTTGTAACAACGCTCTGGCATAAACATGGGATTTATATCGAGTGAGGGGTTAGAGAATAGACTAAATAATTATAACTGACGATAAGGAAATTAACGGTTTCAAATTTTATAAGATACAAGAATTTGCATCCTAGATTATAAATAAGTGAATTTGGCTTTCATAATTTTTCCATTAGTAAGTATAATTCCTTACTGAAGTGCATTCATATTGAAATCAATAAACTGAATAAACTCAATACTTTTCTCTTGGTTTGGGAGGAAGACATACACTACATATGCATGAAATTTGGAAATTTGCTTTTATGAACTACAAGAGTCCAATGAAAATTTGCACGCTTAAAACCAAACTTTTAAATGCTAAGAACTAAAAATAACAAACATCAAAAAGTAAAGTAACAAAGGAAAACTCCATTTTTATACCAATAACTAGTTTTATCATATGTGCTCTTCTAGATTCTGTTAAAAGAGATCTGTATACATGTTATTTAAATAAGGGTTTTATAATAGTTATGTTGTAGAGATTTATTTTGCGTGCCAGAGTTTTTTTTGTTGCGGGTCCCACAAAATGTTGTGTGTGTAGGAAAATTTTTGTGGTCATGTTAAATGATAGATGATAAACCCTTTAAATAATAAACCGTTGTCCATTGCAATTGTTTTTACATAAGTGTTTTTATCCTTGATCGATATAAAAAATATATATCAATCAATTTTTAATTTAATTATCGCAATAGAAAATCATAAAAAAAAATCTTATAATAAAACACTTGGCATATATAATCTCCCTAAAGAAGTTTTAAGAAAATGAAAACAAAATTGTAGAGACTCCTTCACTACGAGCATTGATTAAGAACCTGTTTGGATATTCTCTTTTTTTAGTTAGAAATTACTTATAAGTTAAAACTAAAAAAAAAAAAGCTTTAAAAAAATTAAAAATTGTTTGGTGATTACATAAAAATTTTAACTTAAAAATACCAAGAAAACTCTCTCTCATTATATCTGTTTAGCCTTACATTTAAAACAAAAGCACACAATTCAAGAAAGGGTTTGCTTTTTCTGCAGTTACTGCAGATAAGTTATCTTCAGTAAGCCCAATACGACGTCGTTTGGGGGCGGAAATCATGAAATTTTTATAATTTTAATTTATTTATGGGTCATTATAGTCTTTATAAATATTTTTTAATCTTTCAAAACCAAAACGACGTCATTTTGGAAATAAATGCAGATAAATTATCTGCATTAACTGTACAAATATTTTTCTCTTCAAGAAAAGCTAATAAGACCCTAAAAAAAAGCTCCTCCTAGGAGCTTTTGACTTTTAACTTTTAACTTTTTTCTTAATTATAAAGAAAAAAGATTTTGATTATAAGATTTTTTCTCAAAACTTGTTTGGTCTACCTTCTGCTTATAAGTAGCTTCTAGCTGAAAAAAAAGAGAGGATTCAAACAGACACCAAGAGATCTAACTTTAGGAGAGGAAGAAGCAAATTTTCAATTCTAAGGGTGCATTGGTGGTCAGATAATGGTAGTTAAAATCGAGATTTTACCTAAAATCGAAAAGAGAATAAAAAATCGTAAAACGTAAAATCTTAACATAAAAAAATCCTAAAAATGTTTGGTGTTTTGATGAAATCGTTTTGATTAAAAAAAATCGTTAAATCGCAGATTTAAATCGAGATTTTACCTACCATAGGTCAGATATAGAGGGTAGAATAAGGTAGGCTAATGTATCGTATTCTTATCTATTATTTGGTGAATCATGAGAATATAATAAATTTATCATGCAGGATAAATTATCTTCGGTGAGGGATTCAAGTTAGGAATTGTCAAAAAATATAGCAATTTTTCACATCTCTCTCATATCAAATATAGCTTTATATTATTCTATTACAAACTTTGCTAGGTACGTGAGAGTTAGCCCTTGCCACCGACCAACCACAGTTGTTGCCGACCAATGGCCACCTCTACGACCTGCCACAGTTGTTGCCGACTATTGGCCACCTCTACGACCCGTTACATAGTAACCAACCATCACCATTAGCTACCAGCCACCACCATTATCATCGGCTACCACAACACCTAACCACTAGGCACCAATCGCCATGTCACAACTAGCCGGCACCACCACTTCCATCAATCAATCCCCACAATTGCCATTAGTTATTGTCGACACTGCTATTACTTTCACCAACCACTCTCAAACCAACCACCATAACCTCGGGGCACTGCCACCCTCTACCACTAGACATTGGCACCAACCATCAATCAACCACATCAATTGCTACTAGTCACTGACGGCACTGCCACCAGCCCCACACAATTTATCACTAGCCAGCCAACCACCACCATCATTGTTGAAGGTGGCAAAATAGGTCCAATCCGCCATTTTGTTGGAATTTCCAACTTGCTTGAACCCGTCCCGCTTAAGTGCGGGTCAAAACGGGTTCAACCCGTAACGGGGCAAGTTGACCTGCCCTGATTTTTAAAAAAAATATTAATTATTGATTTTTAACCCTTTTTTCATCATTTGATACCTTTTACATATATGGATAGTATACATTTTGAAAAAAATTCATTTTTTTAATATGTTGGCGGGGTAGGGTGGGTTACGTGCTTTACCACCTCTAAGTTGCTGCAGCTATTGGCCACCATCACCAACCAGCCACTACCTCGAGTCACCGTTACCCCCAACCACCAAGCACCAATCACCCTCACAGCCATCATTAGCCACCACAATTGTCATCGGTAAAACACCATCGCTCCACCACTACCACTTCAACTAACAACACATACTTGCCACGACCGCACCAGCCACTTTTGGCCATCAATTGATAATCAATTTAAAACAATTTTTTAAAAATTTATATAATGAAAATGTTTTTATTTTGAACAATTTTGTAAGTTATTTACGTATTTTAATATATTATTATTTTTTAATAATTTAAGATCACAACTAATATGCAAATAAGTTACAAAAAAGTAGTTTGAACATTAATTTTAAAAAATATATAAAATTCTATTGAAATTAATATTTTTACCTATTTATATCATATCATAATATTATATGGTTCGCCTCAAATATGGATATGATAATATTATTCTATTATTCTTCTTATATAATGCACATCAAATATCAATAAGCTTATAATACCTATATTATTTTCTATTTTTATGCAATTATTTTATCTTATTCATTTATATCCAAAGCTACCAAATTGGCCCTAAAATTATAAGGCCAACTTTGTTCAGTTTGAACCAACCATTCCGAAGAATCAACTAAAGAATATTTGTCTTTGTAAGAGTTCGCAGGCCACTATAGGTTAATTTTTTAGGTACAACTTATTTGGACCTCTTATTTTCGGTATTACGGATTATCGACCACTCGGTACATCCTTTTATCAAATATGGAAAAAAAGTAATATATTTATACTACCCTTACTTTTATAATTATTTCCTTTCATGTCCCAATTTTTTTTTTTTTTTTGATAAAGATGCACCTGCATCCGTTGCACCGGAGATTTACTCATCTATAAGCTTGGTCTAGGACAAGTACAGTTAGTATCATGATTCTCTATGTTCATCCACAACCATGTAAACCAACAAGCACTCGTGAATATATCACGCCACTTGAACAATGGGCGAAGATGAGGTTGTTGTCGATCCAAGTCCCCAGGTAAAAAAAGAAAAAAAATTGAAGAATCTTTAAATAGGCCACAGGTGGATCCAAATACTAGAAGCAGCTATGCAAGGCATAAACATCTTAAAGCTGACGTAGGCTAGTCTCGTCAATGATCCTGACGGGACTAATACCATGTCAACATCACGTAGGCAGTCCCGTCATCGTAAAATTTCGAAAGGTCATAACTTGTGACTCAGGTATTCAAATCAGATGATTTTTTTGTTTCAGAATACTTTTCAAGATCTACGTATTGACACCTCATTTTACATGTTCTGTCTCCCACAAACATAGTTCAAATTTGTAACAATGGTATCGCAGTAACGAGTGTTTAAATCAAGAAGCTTTTGAGTTTTTTTTTGAACCAAGACCATGAGCTACAACATATGCATCGATTGACATTTTATCTATGTGAATGATGTTATTAATTTCTTTTCTTATTTTCAACTATCCAATAATAACAAATAATGACAGTGTTTTCCTCTCCATCGATACGCATAGGCAATAACATATAACAACGTTTCCTTTTATGGAAAAACCTAAAGTACTGATCTTGCTGTTAAAAAATTGTTTCCTCAGGGGCTTACCGTGGAAAAACTAGGCCAAGAAATCAATGACACGTGTTGCAGCTCATGGTGTTGGTTCGGAAAGAACTTGTGAGCTTTTGGGTTTAAACACTCTTGTAATAGTGGAACTATTGTTGCAAATTCGAACTTTGTTTGTGGGAGTTAAAATATTCCAAACGTGGTGTCATTGCGTAAAAAGGGGGAGGGCGGGACTGCCTACGTGGCGCTGGCATGACATCAATCCCATCAGGATCATTGACAAGACTAGACTCGTCAGTATCAGTATCAATGACGTGTTTAACTGCATTAATTTGAAAAAACTTATCCAATCAATTTTTACTAGACAATTCTTTTATCGAACAATCTTTTAGAGGGTGCTTTAGCCAAGGCAATGAAAATATATAGAGGGAAGCGATTGAGATTTGGAAAAAAATATATGAGAAATTTAAGTATAAATAGAAAAAATTGAAATAATAAATTAATTTAAAAATATGAACAATCGCGATTTGGAGAAAAAATTAGTTAAAAATAAAATATTAAAAAAATCATTTAAAATTACTTATGACTTAAAAAAAATATAAGTAATTAAATTTTGAATGAAAAAAACTCTCATTTTAAAAAGAATTAATAATTTAATAATCTGTAATATAAATAAAAGATTCTATACAATAATAAAGTATATATTTTTCACAAAAAAAAAGTATATATAAAATAAAAAATCTTCTCATATTTTGGATGGATAAAGTCAGAAATGAATACTTAAGGGGCTGTTTGGTAGAGGGATGTTTCAAAGAAGCCCAGGAAAGTTGATCTGGATTTGCACAAATGCCACGTTTGGTAGGAGACTTCCTTAGTAACTCCCGGGTATCCGCTTTGCCAGGAAAGTTCATTGATGAGCAAATTTTGGACCAAATGACCTCCACACATTACCTTCAAAAGGGTGGTATTTGTGAAATACCCAAGGGGAGGAAAACTTTTCTGATTTTTTTCGGACAAATGTACCCTTGTTATTTTACAGTTGGCCTTCATCTTTTTCATCAGACAAGCTATTGTGAGGACCTACAGTTGAAAAAAGAATGCACCGGACCTCATTGGAAATCGGAAGCCATTTTCTCTGAAACGTGAGTTATCTTTTCTTCCCATCGCGACATGTCTTCATTATTTTGTGTTTGTGATGTAGATTTTATTTGTTTTGAAACCTGATTTGCTAAAGTTTTGTATTTTGTGGTGTGGGTTCATGGTGTTTTTGAGCTTTCTTTGGATCCTTTACTGAACCCAACACTCTTTAGTTGTGTCCATCGTCCGTGTCTCTCTCATTTGCTCACTGCATGTTGTTGCTCATGCCTTTCTCTTTTGTTTCATAATATTTCTTTTGTATTTATATTTTTTAATTTTATTTTGCTCAGTGTATGTTGTTGCTCACAGTTGTTGCTCACGGCCTTTCTCATTTGTTTCATAAATTTTTTTTATAAAGTTATTTATTAATTTGTTTTGTTGATCTGTATTTATTTTGAGTTGATCTGTATTTTTTTTGTTGATCTGTATTTTTTAACATTAGCTGCATTCGATGTGTATGTCGTTGTAGAACAATGAGTCAAAGTCATTGTGTCATCTTTTGTTTTGTTGGCTGCAATCCATCCCCCAATGGTTCCAAAACAATGGTCGATGTTTTTGGTTTGGTGTTCCCCTCATCCTTTTTGTGTTTATACTGATATCTGTACCAAAAAAAAAAAACAAATTATACTGATTGACAATGTTTGTGAGTTTACAAATATCAAAATGACTGCATGTGTGAAGCTTGATTTGTGTATTAGCAAAGGTCTTTTTATCCTTAGGCCTATGTTGGTTACCTTAAGCATTTACCTGTGTATGAAGTTTACTTCCTCATCATATGTTGGGTATTTCATCTGTGGAGATTTAACTGATTTGTAATGTTCCTTATTTTGATGTCCTTGCTCAATTTTTTTTATTCACGGTGTTAGTATATTGCTACAATGTTGTGTATATTTCAGTGTTGTTAACCGTACATTGTTGCCTACATTAATTTAGTAAATGAAAAAAAAATCCTAATTTATCATTTTGTGTTAGATTATGCCGATGAATGCAGAAACGGAGTGCATTGTAATCGTGGTACTCATTACTCATTTGGAGTGTTTGAATCGAATTACTTTGTTCTTGATGGGTGTATGTGCTTTGCTATTAGACAAGTTTGAAAAAAGGAGAAATAATAGGAAGAGAGTTAAATGGGATTTTCATAGTAGGTCTAAGATAAGGGAAGTCACTTTCCATAGAATAGTTTATATTAGTGACATTGCTTGTATTGAGAATACAAGGATGGACAGGAGATGTTTTTATAAATTATGTGAGTTACTGAAGACAGTTGGGATGCTTCAACCGACTAAGCACATGGGTGTAGAAGAACTGGTTGCCATATTCCTTCACATTATAGCCCATGATGTTAAGAATAGGATAATCAAAAGACAATTCATGAGGTCTGGTGAAACCATAAGTAGACAATTCACAAAGGTTTTGCAGGCTGTTTTGAGATGTCATACTGTTTTACTTAAACGACCTGAGTCAGTCCCTGAAAATTCAACTGATGAGAAATGGAAATGGTTCAAGGTAACATAAGAGTGTACATTATGTTCATTTCGTAATCATGACAAGACAAAAATACATTTTTTGTGTGATCATTATTATTAATTTTTTCTGGAATTATAGAATTGTCTAGGAGCTCTAGACGGGACACACATCAAGATAAATGCCCTACAAGCTGATAAGCCTAGATATCGGACTAGGAAGGGTGAAATAGCAACCAATGTATTAGGAGTTTGTTCTCAAGATTGTCAATTTATTTATGTATTGCCTGGATGGGAGGGATCAGCGGCAGATTCAAGGGTCCTCAGAAATGCCATATCTCGTACGAATGGTTTAAAGGTGCCAAAAGGTATTTCAAGTATACTAATGTGTTCCCAATTTACACGAAGTGTACATTTGAAGTTTATTAAATTATGACTAAAGTGTTGGAAATCATTTTGTTAGGGTTCTATTATTTGTGTGACGCTGGTTACATGAACGGGGAAGGATTTCTTACACCCTATAGAGGCCAAAGATATCATCTTTCTGAGTGGAGACATGGAGCACAACCAACATCACCAAAGGAGTTTTTTAACATGAAACACTCTTCTGCTAGGAATGTCATAGAGCGTTCTTTTGGGTTGCTAAAGGGGCGTTGGGCCATTCTAAGATCAAGGTCATATTACCCCATTAAAACACAATGCAGGATTATCACCGCTTGTTGCTTGCTTCATAACCATATAAGAAGAGAAATGACATTTGATCCTTTTGAAGTCAATGTTGTGGACACGCAAGAAGCTGAAGATGGTGTTGAAGACACTGAGTTGATAACTCACGTAGAGGCCTCTAATGCATGGACAGTTCGGAGGGATAATATGGCCACTCAGATGTTTAACACATGGAGGAGACGTGTCTGATTCGGGTGTTTATGTTATCATAGTTGTAATATTTAGACTTTTCTATTCGGGTGTTTTGTTTGGATTAAATGACTACAGTCATTGTTGTTTAATTATGTACTGTGCAATGTTAAGTTTTTTTAATCTATTTTTATGTTTGGATTATATGACAATGACAATTTCCTTTTTACAATTTATTAATATCTACTATGCAGGTTAATATGTTTGTGTGATGTTTGATTTAAAATGGTAATTGTTTTATGTCTTTTTTACATTGCTACATATCCAAATACAGCCACTTAGAATTGCAAAATGGCTGAAGAAAGCCAAACTTCAAGGAAAAGAGTCAACCATACATGGTCTCACGAAGAGGACAAAATCCTGGTTGAATGTCTGCTTGAAATCGGTGAACTGTGGAAAGGAGATAATGGTTTTAGACCAGGATTTGCAATCCAATTGGAGAAGATGATGGCTGACAGGATACCTGGATGCACTTTAAAAGGTACTCCTCATATCACATCAAGAATCAAACTGTTGAAGAGGCACTACAATGCCATCTGTGAGATGATTGGACCAGCTGGAGGTAGCGGTTTCGGCTGGAATGATAAAGACAAAATGATAGATGTTGAAAAGGGAATCTACAATGATTGGGTTAAGGTAAGATCAATCTGTTCATTATATGTGTCCAATTCTTTCAGTTAATTGTATTCACATCTGTCAATTGGTTTATACAATATGAAATTTATGTATATTTTTTCAGACACACCCAAATGCTAGAGGACTGTACATGAAGCCATTCCCTCACTTCGATCAATTAGGACCATTATTTGGGAAAGATGTTGCAACTGGCAATGATGCAGAGGGACCACAAGATGCTGTGGATGGAATTGATAACGAAGTGACAGCTGCTGCTGAGAGTGGGATTGGAGCTGAATACCTATTCGACTGGTTGGGTGACACAACAGAAACATCTCATTATGACACGGCTGCAATGGGTAGTGCCACCCAAGATGCACCACCACAGTCCCCTATGTCAATCTCTGTGACAACTAAAAAACCCACCAAGAAACGTGGCAGATCTGATGAAGAATTAGTGGTTATGGTTTCTGATGCTATGAAGGATCTAAACCAGAATTACAAAAATACTAATGAGAATATCAGTCAACTGGTTTCTTGTTTTAAATATCAAGCTGAAGATCGAGACACAAGGAAATCAATTCTTGAAGAATTGAAAAAGATTGAAGCTTTGAGCGTGCCTCAAAGGGTTCACGTAGCTATGATGATGGGTAGGGACAGCAGCATAACTGATATTTTCATGGCTGGTTCACCAGAAGAGAGGGAGGCAGTAGTAGCTGCTTTGTTGGGAATTCATTAATGCTGCATGACCACCACTTTTTTTGGAAGCCTATTGATATATATGGCTTGTTAGGGTAACTTTGGTTTAATTTTTTGTGGGTGTCTTGTACATCCTTTGTACATGATCTGATGTTAATAGTCCTTTAAGTAAGCAACATTCCATGATGTGAACTCTGTGCAGTTATGGATGATTGCACTCATATGATGCAAATCTTCATCTATATTTTGTTAATCGTGGTTGTAAGCTGATATCCATGTTGTAAGCTGTGCCCATGTTTGGATGATTTGTACTCATATGAGGTTAATGTTTATATATATTATGGATCTGGTACTGTCGTAAGTTATGGAACAGAAGGATGTTTATGGCCTTGTATTTATTAATTTCTTGAATTATGTTATAGGTGTCCCTCTTTTGAATCATATCCACTTGTTCAGTGCAATTTTTTTACAAAGCTGCTGCTAAATATATTAACTTCGGTTTATCAGATTTCATGCATACCTGGATACTGTAGCACATGGAAGGCACATAATTATGGGATAATTACTCATGTTTGCAATACATAATGGAGCAAATGTAGCCTTTCCATATGATGGGATCATGGTTTAAATTCATACACTAAATATAGTGCATGATTGATAACCCACTGGATACACTGAGTGCTGTGAAAATAAAACCTTCATAGCTAAAACCCTTCATAGTAATAATAATGGAGATTATGACAATTGTTAATAATAGCAGTAGAGAAAAGAAAGCGACGAGACCTGTGACCTGAACCAAGTTGGAAACGAGTCAACATCCACAGAAACTAACACACAATTTATAACAGATGAAAAAGGCCTGCAAAAGTTGCAGTCAAATACTATGGAAACCGTAGCTAGCTCATCAGCTCCCCTTAATAAACTCAAATAGACATAGCTTTCTAGGTCCAACACCCCAAGTGAGACTAGGGTTTCGCTTTTGGACAGATCAGCCCCCATAAGGAGAAAGACTGCAACTCTCAGAACTCACCATTAAAAACCGAACTAACTCATCAATATCTTTTCAGAAAAAAACCATTAAAAAATTACAGAAGCAACAATAATTCAGGCTTCTTCTCTGTCATCACCAATTATACTGAGAAAGCAGGTCAAGGCATCAGAGTCATTAATTTTGTTTTATCTAACAGAGGACCTCTAAGATATCAATGGATTATACCTCGCGCGCGTGTATATATATATATATATATATATATCTGTGTGTGTGTGTGTGTGGGTATATAGGAATTTTACTATGTAAATTCATATATATGGGTACATAGGACTCAACACAGAATGCTATAATTCTAATAATGATCTAACATACAACCATGAACTATGATCTCGGATATATTATCTAAATTTAGGTAGCGTATTTTTTTCTGTGAGTGTGCCTGAATCTGGGACAGTGAGAAATGGAAACGCAATATAGTAAATTAACCTTAGAAAGATTAAACTACAAGAAATGAGAAAAGGCAGAAAACCAAATAATAAGTTCAAGTACTAACAAGAAAAGAGGTCAAAAAAGAAGAAAACTAGAAAGTTCAAACCGTTCGTTCGCCATACTTTGTTTAATTTGACATAAATTATACCGAAACAATCGCCAAGAACAAGGTAGCATGCATATAAAGGGCTAAGAAAATCCATAATATATTAACTAGGAACCAAAACATTAGTCATCAAAATCTTGATGAAGTTTAATTGAGTAAAATTGCTGATAATAATCATTATCAAGATCTTGATTTCTGTAGCAGAGAGAACAGTAGCAAAGTAACCTACTAAAAAAAGAGAAAAAAGAGGGAGGTGAAGAAGGTAATCAAAGGTTTATATTGCAGCTGTGATGTTATAATTGTAAGCTCCTTATTTGTACAATTTTCAAAAGAAAAAATAATTGTAAGCTCCTTATTTGTACAAGTTTCGTGTACAATTTGAGTTACAGAAAAATAATCCGAAAGAAAAAATGCTTGTAAGCTCCTTATATGTATCCATATATGTGTGTCATACTTCAGCAACCTTTGTGGAATTCCATCGAGCCATGTCATCCTCCACTCCCAATGCTCTCAACACACTGGAGACAGCCACCTCCTTCATCCCTATGAGAAGACTCTCACCTTCCCCAAAGACTAAGTTGCATGCTGTGTGGAAAGGAACATTGAACTCCTTGCAATTTTTTTAACTGATATCTGCTATCCTTTCCAATGAGAAGGCAAAAGATGGGAGTTGTACACCAGTAATTTAGCTCAAACTCAGTTCCAAAATAATGAAGAGTGTCATGTCTTCAATGTCAGAATAACAACAAATGCACATACCAAATATGTCAATACAAATGTCTAGTAAGCTAACTGACATGAATGGTTATATCAACTAACAGAAAACAGTACAGTTTATAAACAACCTTATGAATTTTCCTCTATGCCCGATTTGTAACAATTCATAAGATCTCTGCTAGTATATGAATTTTCCAAAGAAGGAAGTTTCCAAGCAGCCTCTGATCCAAAATCATATTTGGAACCTGGAAAGTAAACTGAAAAGGTCAAGCCTGTGCACAAGAATAGACAGAGATCGAAATAGCTGGGAGAGGAGAGGAACACCTTGTCCCCAAAGAAAATCTTTGTATTATTAGCAATGGCCTGACATTACACTTCAAGGGTAAGCTTCAAACTATATATTCCAAATAAGTTCATACATACACATAAAACTCTTTATACATAGTACACAGCAAAAGGTTCCACAATATTGGAAATATACATTGCATTACAACTTCGTAATGCACAAAATTAAACATACCATTAACTTATAGCAACATCAACACTTGTACATATTATATAATACAATCCCAAGTAGTATGCTAAGTACAATCACTGACACCATCGATAGTTTGACCAAACCCAGCTGATTTTTCAACAAATTGTCCTTCTGGATGCAGTTAAAGCAAGTCGGTTCGTCTAGCCACGCAAAGAATTTACACGCCTCCCTTGTTCCGTAATTGGGGCATCCAAAAAACATCCTCCCTGGATTCAAGTTTGTTCGTGACTTCCGCAACACCGCCATTAATCCACAGTCGCACCTCTTGAACTTCAATGTGGACGAAGTTGCAGAATGGCCGGAATTTTCACTTGGACACCAACGTTTGTCACTGTCATCTCCACCCATGCTTTCTCAATGACTGAAGGACTTCTATGCTACTTTATTCTTCATCACAATGTACACAGGTCAGAAAAATAACAACATAACATCAAATAAATGTTTTCTTTAAACATGCTGGCAGTTAACAAATGGAAAACACACATAAAACGAAGCCCTGCATTTGTTCGTGCCAACCACCCCTGTCTTTTTCTTAGGGCTGTTTATCCACAAAAAATAAAAACAAACTGAGAGGAAAACAAAACTAATCAGGCGCTTGAGAGTGAAAACAAAACTTGTTTGGATCTGATTTGTTTATTCCACTGGAAAAACAAAAAATTACAAAGGAACACACAGTCACACTCTATTCATGAAAGAACGTTGCAAACCAAAGAGACACCAAGAAATGGGTCAACGCGCTGCAACACAGAATAGGAGGATGCAAACTTACCAGGATGATGAAGACTAGTACACAAATCACAAGCTATGAATATTCAACACCGATGCTTACAAGAATGGACGGTGGAAGAGAACGAGGCGAGATTTTCATCTTCACGAGCTACAGTTCTTGTTTCTACTCTGGAAAGAAATAGTTAAGTTATGAGGTCATTTTGGTAAAATTATACCATATTCCCACCAATATTTCATCATCAACCAAACACTATCTGAGTAAAATTAACTATAATTCCCCGTAATATTTTCGCCTACCAAACACTTTTTTCATAACATTACCAGGAAATATGTTTTCTAACTATATTCCCATCAATCATGATTCCCGAGTAAATAAAAATTTCTCCTCTACCAAACGCCCCCTAAAAGATAAAGCGTTTTACTCATAATTTCATAGTCGTGGTTTTTTTGGGCGTTTTTGAAATTGCGAGGGGCAAAATGGTAAAAAGGGCGAGCACTAAATCTGGTTGTCATCTGCGTTAGGGGTTTGTACTTCGTAGGGGAAGAACACAGCGAAACCTAGGAAGCACGACTTCAAAACTCGCGCGAGTGAAAAGTGACATAGGGGAGACATTCACTGCCACCGCGTGAAAAGGTAACCTCAGTTCATTCTCAATTTTGTTTCTGATCCCTTCCTTATTCTTAAGGATGAGATCGTTCCCCGATTTCCGTTTTCGATTACTATTATTATTTTTAAAATCAACATTACCATGCCAACACTGATTCTACGTTTGCAAATATGCTGCACCCTCATATGCTTCTTCATCAGTTTTCAGATCGGGGTTTTTTATTCCTGTTATATATCATATATGTGTGTGCGTGTTCCTTAGTCTTCTGGTAATGTAAATAAAATTGAAGCATCCGATTTCATTTGTGAAGATCTATTTTAATTTTCAATCATATGGATTGAAGATTGGATTGGGAAGAAGATCATTGTATACACAATTAGAAAATAAACGTTAATTGCTCGAGGAACCACACGAAGAACAATATGAAGTCTATTATCTTTTTTGAGTTAGTCAATTTCTTAACATTTTTTTTTTTGGGCATCACTATTACAATTCGAACCCATGAGATGAATAGAATGCAAAAACTGAATTGATACTTTTGTGCAATGATACTTATATCAGTAATCATACAAAGGGTAAGAAAGGAAACTGTTAGATAGTGCTAACAAACTCAACTAACTGACTAACAAACTATCTAAGCTAACTAACAGAATACAACAACTTAGCTAACTAACTAACAAAAAAGAAAACAACTACTTAACTAATATATTACAGCTGGATTAAATTTAAAAATTTAATCGTAACACCCCCCTCAAGTTGGGAGGTGGATATCAACAAGTCCCAACTTGCCAACAAGAAACTTGAAAGGAGAAGGCTTCAATGGTTTAGTAAAAGCATCAGCAAGTTGAGCAGCGGAAGGTATAGGAAGAAAACGAACTAAACCAGTGTGAATCTTTTCCCGGACCAAATGGCAGTCGAGTTCTATGTGTTTGGTGCGTTCATGGAATGTGGGATTGTGGGCGATATGGATGGCGGATTGATTATCACAATAGATGCTGGAAGCATCAGAAGGAGGCAAATGCAAATCATGTAACAAATAATGAAGCCACTGCATTTCACACGTGATAGCAGCTAATGCCTGATACTCAGCTTCACATGAGGATCGAGAGATGGTAGTCTGCTTCTTGGATTTCCAGGAGACCAATGAAGAACCCAAGAAAACACAATAGCCCGTGATGGAGCGTCGAGTATCAACACAAGCAGCCCAATCGGCATCAGAAAAACCAGTAGGTACGAGGTTGTTATCAGCTGCAAAAAATAAGCCCTTGCCAGGAGAATTTTTCAAGTAACGAACTACTCGAAGGGCAGCATGCATATGAGTATCCATGGGGTTGGACAGGAACTGACTCAACTGTTGAACCGCATAGCTAATGTCAGGACGAGTGTTAGTGAGGTACAAGAGACGTCCCACTAAGCGTCTGTAACTCAAAGGGTCATGAAAAACAGAACCTTGTGCCTTCTGTAGCTTAAGAGAAGAATCCATGGGTGTGGAAACTGCCTTGGCACCTAATAAACCCGTATCAGCCATGATCTCAACAACATATTTTCGTTGATTCATAACAATGCCTTTCGAAGAACGACAAATTTCGAAACCAAGAAAGAAACGTAAAGCTCCAAGATCTTTAATCTTGAACCGATCATCCAGTTGAGCTTTAACATAAGCAATCTCTTTAAAGTCATTACCAGTAAGAACCACATCATCAACATAAACCAGCAAAGCAGTAAACAGATCACCATTCGACTTGATGAATAAAGAGTGGTCAGAAGGAGATTGAATATAACCAAAAGATAGCAAGGCAGACGTGAGTTTAGCATACCATTGTCGACTAGCTTGTAGGAGACCATATAGCGATTTCTGTAACTTGCAAACTTTAGAGGATTTGGTCGAACCAAGAAGTCCAGGAGGAAGAGACATGTAAACTTCCTCATTTAGTTCACCATGCAGAAATGCATTATTGACGTCAAGTTGTTCCAAGTGCCAACCTTTGGCAACAGCAACAGAAAGAAGAACTCTAATGGTAGTCATTTTTGCTACAGGGGAGTAAGTATCAAAGAAATCAACCCCTTCTAGCTGAGTAAACCCTTTAGCCGCAAGGCGGGCTTTATGACGTTCAATGGAGCCATCTGCCTTTCGTTTGATCTTAAAAACCCATTTACAACCAATGGGTCTCTAATCAGCAGGAAGATCCACTACTGTCCAGGTGTTGTTCTGAGCAAGTGCATCAAGCTCGACTTGCATAGCCTCTTGCCAACAAGTATGTTTGGCAGCTTCTGAGTATGATGATGGTTCTACGTCAGTGCTGATGTTGAGACAATAAGATGTATAAGGATGGGAACATTTGGCAAAAGATAGAACAGAGGAAAGAGGATGGGAAGTAGATGAGGCAAGTGAAAGAGGCTGAGTATTTGAATAATTGCAATAAAAATCTTGGAGATAATGTGGTTGTTGTCGTTGTCTGATGGAACGACGCATAGGTAGGGTATCTGTTTGGGAAGGAATAGGAGAAAGTGGTTCATGGGGAACAGCCATGGGTGGGTTTATCTGTGGATTTGATGGCATGGTATGGTATGGTATGGGAAACAAATCAGAAAAGTCAATGGGTTGGTGTGTGATAGGATGGGCTATATCAGTAGCAGGGTGGGTGATTGAAGTTGAAGGTGTGTGGTTCTGTGACTGAAAGGGAAATATCATCTCATAAAAGGTAACATTTCGTGAGAGAAAAATTTCTCTGGACATGATATCTAATACAATGTACCCTTTGGTTCCATCCTTATAACCCAGGAAGATGCCTTTACGTGCTCTTGAAGAGAACTTGGACCGATGAGCAGCTAATGTACTAGCATAGCACAAGCAACCGAAAGTCTTCAAATGAGAAAGAGTAGGAACACAACCATATAGAGCTTCGTATGGTGTTTTATCAGCAAGCAGAGGAGTACATAGTCTATTGATAATATGGACAACATGTGATATACAATAGGACCAGAGATTTAATGGAAGCTGTGCTTGAAAAAGAAGGGCACGTGCCACATTTAAAATGTGCTGGTGCTTTTGCTCAGTCACACCATTTTGCTGTGGTGTTTCTACACATGTTCTCTGATGTAATATGCCCTTTTGTGAGTAAAAAACAGGCATGATGAATTCTTTGCCATTGTCCGAACGAATAACTTGGACACGATGTTCAAACTGGTTCTCAACCATGTTAATGAAAGATTGCAAATGACCACGAGTTTCTCCCTTTGAATTCATCAACACAGTCCAAGTAAACCTCGAAAAATCATCAACTATTGTTAAAAAATAACGATGATTATGAATAGATGAAATTGCAAACGGTCCCCAAATGTCAACATGCAATAAGGCAAAGATGCGAGCAGATTGACTAACACTACAAGTGTAGGGTAAACGTCTTTGATGTGCAAATTGGCATACATCACAAGCATCACTATGACTACTGTCAATATAGGGAAACTTCTTATGCATATGTTTCAAAACATTTTGGGAAGCATGTCCCAAACGAAAATGCCACAATACATGGGCTGGAAATACATCCTTATTTCTATATTCTGTACTATTACAGTAAACCAATGATTTCTTCCTTTCACTGTCACTTTTATTCAAGACTCCATCATCATTTGATCTCGCAGCCTTCATGACAAACAGACCATTGTACCTCTTAGCTGTACCAATCATCTGCTGAGTAGGCACCTATTTTATCCAACAACCAGATGCATGAAAATCGAGTTCACAATTAACTGAATTAAGTAATTGGTTCACTGATATCAAATTGACAGAAAAATCTGGTACATACAGTACATTATCCAACACAAGATATGAAGAAATACGAATGCTTCCAGATTGCCTAGCATGGACTCTTGAACCATTGGGAAGTGTAATGGCAATTGGTTTAATTGATTTCATAGAAGAAAACTGATCTTTATCATATGAAATATGATCTGTGGCACCAGTGTCTAGGATCCATAGTAAAGATTTCTTACCAGTGTTGTTCGCATCAGCTGTTAAAGCTGTGTTGGTGGTTTGAACCACGTTTGAGGAATGTACATTGTCTTCATTGGAATTGTGACGTTCAAGAAGTCCAAGAAAGCGTTGATATTGGTCCTGTGTGAGCATAACTCCTGGATTCTGATATGTATTGAGTTCTTCATTCAAATCTTGCACAACTGCGTTTGCTGAACGTGGATTCACTCGTGCTTTGTATCCAGGAGGATAGCCATACTTCTCAAAACATGTATCCACTGTGTGATTAACTTTTCCACAGTGTGTACATAGTTTCGTGTTGCGTCCTCTTCCTGGACCATTGCTGCGTCCTCTTCCTCTTTGTGAAAAAGAACCTCGAATTGGAGCTCGATTTGAAGTGAATGCTCTCGATTCAGTAAACAAATCTACTTGTGAATTTGAGTTTATCTGGCGTTCTTGTTGAGAAACAAGTGCGAACACCTTGTTTAGATTCGGTAAAGGCTCCATGAGCATAATTTGTGAACGAACCTGAATGAATTGGTCGTTGAGTCCCTTCAAGAGACGTATAACTTGGATTCTTTCTCTTGATGCGCGTACTTCCACCATTGCACCACAAGTACATGCAGGAACACATCTGCATACTGGTAATGGTTGGAGAGTCTCTAACTCATCCCATAATGACTTCAGTTCAGTAAAATAATCTGAAACTGAACGATCTCCTTGTTGCAAACGGAAAACATCTTCAAGAATTTCTGCAATTCTGAAGACACTTGACTGGGGCAAAACGTTGCTTCAGATCATTCCAGACATCTGAAGCGCGTTCCATCCACATGACTTAGTTGATGATCGAATCTGCAATCGAACGATGAATCCAAGAAAGTACCATGTTGTTGCAGCATTTCCATACCGGATAAAGAGGATCATTGGCTTCAGGTGCATCAATCGAACCATCTACAAAGCAAAGCTTATTTTTGGAAACTAAAGCCATACTCATAGCTCTACTCCAAGTATGATAATTCCTTCCATTCAGCAGAGAAGAAACAAGAGCCAAAGATGGTGATTCACTTGGATGTAGGAAGTATGGATGTGCTGGATTCGTGAGATATTCAGGAAGAGAGTTCTGGTTTTGGTTTGCCATTATGAATGCTATCTTGCAATAACAAGAACAGTGGAAAAGATGCAAGAAAAGGGCGAGAAAAGGCAAGGAAAAATACCGGAGCTCTCTTCAGAGCTCTGATACCATATTACAATTCGAACCCATGAGGTGAATAGAATGCAAAAACTGAATTGATACTTTTGTGTACTGATACTTATATCAGTAATCATACAAAGGGTAAGAAAGGAAACTGTTAGATAGTGCTAACAAACTCAACTAACTGACTAACAAACTATCTAAGCTAACTAACAGAATACAACAACTTAGCTAACTAACTAACAAAAAAGAAAACAACTACTTAATTAATATATTACAGCTGGATTAAATTAAAAAATTTAATCGTAACAATCACCGTATTTGTGCTCGTGACGGTATAGTGGGAACTAGGATAAATTTTAGATGTGATGTTCCTGTTGTAAATCCATTTTTTTATATACCAAACCAGGGCATTGAAATATATTGATTTTGTTGACTGTGATGTTACAGATGATTGATGATCAAGATCTGGGTTTCTTTGCCAATTTTCTTGGCGTATTCATCTTTGTATTGGTGATAGCATACCACTATGTCATGGCTGACCCAAAGTTTGAAGGAAACTAGGAATGCTTTGTTGAAGATGTGATTTTCATGTTGTAGACTGAGATGCTTAGTAAATGGAAATCTATTTGATATTATCATGAACTTCAATTTGGGAATGCGAATGTTAGCTTACTACTAAAACTTACATAAATATCATTGGAGCACAACAATTCATTTTTTGCTATACTTTATGCGTGCTTCCAAAAGCTTAGTTTTGCGAGTAAGGAACTTTAATTAAAAAACCAAATAAAATGTTGAATTTGCTGTAAGATTACAGGATTTTGCTGGATGATGTGCTGCTATATTTTGGTGGAATCATGACATGAGCAATAGTATTCTATCCCTTTTTCTTTGGAATTTCAAAGTAAACCTTTTCCACTTATTGACTGAAACATTTCATGCATGGCATATGTGAGCTCAGGCTAAGATGTCACTTACTAATATGTTTGCCAGGGATGCTACCCGATTTATGTGCCTTGAAGAATTTGGTTAATTTCTTTCTTCCAGAGTTGTTTGATGTTACATCAAGTATTGGATTTTCTTATTGGGTGCTACAAACATCAGTTGTTGGAATAGGATCAATTATTATTATTATTATTATTTTCAATTGGATGGTGTTATAGAAGATACCATCTACATTTTATCGGTTAATTCCTAGGGCTAAGTCTCTTCTTATGGTCACTTTTAAGTCACGGTGCTTGATTTACATGAACGCAGAGCGTTAATCTTACAATAAATATTTTTGAAGTTTGTTTGACTTGAGGGATTCTCCCATATAAGTAGTTCTTTTACCTCATTCTGAATCTTTATTGTTTCTCTCATCAAGCTACTAGTGCAGAATCCCAAGCAACTGCAATGAAAAACCATTTGACCCTTTATCATCTCTTCATCTTTGTTGGTATGAGTTTTGTTAGCAATCTCCTCCAGAAGTTGGACAAAAGAGCCTGTAATGCTCTTGACGTCTTCATCTCCACTCAGGATCCTAAATGCATCCGCATTGGGATATTCTCCCGACTCGGTATCGCAAGGAAGATTTCTATTCTTCAACTCATTTTCAACTTCCCGAAGAGACTTTATCCTTGTTATTTCCTCGAGGCATTTCAGTGTGAGGACAACTTTGTTCTTAAAATTCTCCATATTCTCATTTACTCGATCTTGGAGATCTACCCAAAACACTTCATCTTTCCGTGACAACTGCGTGATATGTTCCATTGAGTATGCCACAAAAAATAAGAGATCTACCATCCTTGATAGAGATTCCAGCATCCTACTGTAGCAGACACTGTGAAATGGAAGGAACCAGAAATTTGGCTCCGACTCAGCTTCTGCTGTAAACTTTTCTAATTGACACACAAGAGATTTCAGCTTCTTCTGTCCTTCTCTCAATGCTTGATAACTCGAAGATGGCATCTCTCCAATGCTAGGAGTAATAATGGCAATCTGGCCAATGCAATCTTGAAGTGTTCTCAAGCTTTGAGAAAGTTCAGTTTTTGCTAGAGTTGCAGCTCTCGAGGGACTTGCAAGAATCTCGACGACGATGAAGCAAATGAGTCCTATTGTGGCCTCGGTGATTCTAGCAACTGCAAATTCACTTGGAGAGCCATAGTGATTCCTACCAAGGATTAATAAGGCCCCTATAACTGCCGAAATCCCACCAGCTTGGCCATACATTTTACTATGCCTAAGAAAAGAACAGAAAACGACCCATGGTAAAATAGGTAAGAACCTTACATCCACAAATCTTTTGAAACTGAACCAACAAAGGATCCCGTAAATTGATCCCAATGCTGTTCCTTGTCCTCGCGCATTTGCAACTGAGAATGTTGGTTGCCGTCCAGTCACGAAACTGATGGCGATTGTGAGTCCTGACCAATATCCATTTTCCTTGTTGTATATCAAACCAAAAAACACAGCAATGCCTAATGAAACCGAGGACTTTAATGCAAATACCAAGTTGTGCTTGCTGGGAATCAAGTTCATTACAAACTCTCTGATCTTTCTGAAGTTCCATTGTGAATCACCATTTTTCTGAGCTTTTTCCAGCATGTGGTCAGTTTTCTTTGCAATGGGCTGGTCCTCTAGGAGAAGATGCACACAGTATAAAAAGAATGAAGTTGGTAGATCTTTATAGGCTATGGTTAGGTTTTTGTTCAAAATCTCTTTTTTAGTCTCTGAAATTTTCGTTGCATCAGAAGCAGCAAAACAATTAGCTTGCTGATCTAACTTTTGGCTGAAGTGTCCTTTGCATTTGAGCAAGACACCTCTGAGCTCATCATCAATGACACCAACAGGAAAAGAAGTATAACTTGATAGAGCAATGTCCATCCCTCTTATTGGTATCTCCAAGTCTTGCAGATCTTCTTCTCTGTCAACATAATGGGGATTGAGAATTTTCTTTTGTGGCCGTTCCCAATGCATGCCATCCTGTTTTGTGAAAAAACCAAGACCAAATAATTAGCTCATCTATAACTGCTAGGAAATCAATTGCCTGAAGGCACAAGTTCAATGTTGAATGCCATGATTTAGGTTTAGGTTTAGGTTAGCTTACCAGTTTACTTCTGATATTCTCGAGAAGCTTGGCTCCCATTGTGGAGAGGAACTTGGCTTGAGTTAAGAAACCAACAGCAGCTGAGTTGTCTGAGGCAGAGATGGCCTCTATATTGCAGTTTAACCTCTCAGAAGTATTCTCCTTGTATAATCGATAGAACTTCCTTTCCTGAAAGCAAGAGAAAGTGCAAAGTGTTTTTTTGTCATCGTCGATGAATGAAACCAATAATTATAACAATTTGCACTTTTACAACTAAGCAAGGTATCTGCAGGGAACTTTCTATGGCTCCAATAAAAATATGCTATGTTTGAGCTCTTAGCATATTATCTATGCACTGGATTACAGAACAAAGTACTCTCCTTAGTCTTTAGGGATTGGGGGAATCGGATATAATTAATTTTGCAGCTGTTGAAGACTTGAAGGCAATAATACAAGGAATAAATAGAGTATTGGGGTGTCCACCGGTACATATGCTTAGCATTTAGCATAGAATACGAAATAATTACCCTGTTTGTTAGGAGACAATGAGAACAAAAGGAACTGATTCAGAAGGTAAAGCTTATCTTGCTTTCATAAATTAGTTCACAAAATTGTTGCAAGATAATGTTAGATGTTGAGTTAAAAAAAATGTGGGGAAAAGAAATGTGAAAAACTGGTATTAGTTTCTGAAAAGAATCATAAATTTGTTTGTAATGTTAGGATTTTCCTCAGTAATGCTAAATTTGCTACTAAAATATTGTAATATTTGGCAAGTGTCAAAGATAATTGAAAAAAAACAAAAGGGGAATAAGAGAGAGGTTATCTCAAACAAACATCTACGTCTTTCTTATTCGTTCAGTTTTCTATATTGTTCCTCTGCCTGTCACATGCTCAGGTATGCTCTCTCTCACAAACACATGTGTGAACATGCACAAGGAGACAAAATTGCTCCTATCTAGTAGGAAATTGCTTACAGAATTTACTTAAAAGAGCTTGTGTGATATGCCTAATAATTATACAAATATCCAAGTTCCATTAAGATATATCTAAAGTTCCATTAAGATAAGTCTAATAATTATACAAATATCCAAAGTTCCATTAAGATAAGTCTAATAATTATACAAATATCCAAAGTTCCATTAAGATATGTCAAATAATTATACAAATTGCCAAAATTACATTAAGAATAGTTTGATGACAAATTGAGAAAATTTTAATAATTTGGTTGTGATAATAACATGTAAATATTTTTCTTGCTAATATCAAATTAATACTATAATACTGTAACGTGAAGGTGTCCAATGTATATAGATGCTTCTAAGCCATCATGAAAAGCAAATTTAAATTTATTTGGCTTGTTTATCATCCGTTCACTTGTTCCTAAATGATGAGCAGAATGAACCAAATGTCTCTCTCTTTATGCATATGGACACTAACACTTACAGACAAATTGGCTTTATACATAAAATAATAAACACCAAATCTGATACCGACACGTAATAATATAAAGATTTATCAGAAAGAAAGAAGGGGTTAACATGGACAAGTTTATAAAACCACACTAGAAAAAAGCAATAATAATTTTGTAATTTAAGTAATTGATTATAGTATGATGATGAAATATTTGTTGTGTGTAACGTATATATAGTTTATTGTGAAATATGAATGAAATATCCATGCTTTGTGCATTGAACAACAAAGGAAAAACCGAACAGTTCATAACATTTTTCAAGTACTACATCAAAATTCGATCTAGCATGATTTTTTTCAAGATAAAACAAAAGTTACCTCATAATATGCAAGGCGAGGATATGGGACCAACATGGCGAGGACAGAAGCAAGAGCTCCAAGGGCTGTAGAGCATGCCACTTGAATTGGGTGCATGGCCACTCCTTCTTGTCCACCATATATAACCGTGCTTACATAAACATTCACTAGCTGTCCAAATGCAATTCGCTTAGTCAGCAAGTGGGTTGATTCCGGCAGCGCAACCACAAAAGCACTAGCTGCCACCGCCAGGGCAGCCACACTGTTGGTGAAGTTGTCAGGTCCTATGACCTGAAGGCTAACTAAGGAGAGGATCATAACATGAAGGGTTGCTAAAAGGACATGCCAACAACCTCTTAGGGTGTCACCGAGTGTTGCATCGGACACTATGAGGATTGTTGTCATATAAGAGAAAGCTGGGAATTTGAGGTAGCATTGGAGAGGTGCAGGGCCATAGAGGGAGACGCAACCTACTATGGTGCATGCTAAGGCTGTTCTTAGAGCAGAGCCTAGACGAGCTCGCTTCACCTCTGCCCTTGTGTTAGCAATTGTTGTTGTTTTTGACATCATGAACTATGCACAAGAAAGATTGTTACTTGGGAGTAATTTGATGAGTGAGTGTGTTTCCTAACTTGATAAATGGCAGGCCATTGCTACCTACGAGGTTGAGAAATATGTTAATATATATAATATAAAATATATGGGTCATCATTTATTATTTTTTTAGAAAGTTAGTTCGTTAAAATAAAAAAGGGTTCTCACGTGTGAAAGGTTGTTGAGTGTGAGAACGTGTTATATTACAATATTATTTTGTTTAATATTTTTGTTTTTATTGCTGAATTTTTTTTTCTGTCACACACTCACATATAGTGGCGGATCCAGTAAATTAATGAATGGTGGATACTTAATATATAAGTTCAAGTATATATAGATCTGGGTCTGCCCTGAAATGTGACTTGCAAGCAGCTGCCAGCTGGCTGGATCTGGTTTAGATTTAGATATGGACGGATTGCGACTCAACTGGACCGACGATGGAGGAAGAAACAAATGTTCCAACTTCCAATAACAAAAATTGAGGAGGTTTGAAAGGAGATGAATAGTATGTAGATGCAAACTATGGGTATGAACTAGAGTTCTTTGCAGTTAGGTTTGGATAATGAAGGTGGAGGAGAGCAAAAAAAAAAAACTCACAGGAAAATAAAATAGAAGGAGGAAAATTAAAAGGGTAGGATATCGTAACAACCAATTAGAGTTACTACCAATCAATCTCACCATTAGATCAATTATAATGTTTATATTTATTTCTATTTTTTTATGGTTATGATCCCCACATTTAATGTAAAAGCATTAAATGTGGGAAATCATAATCATACAAAGATGAAATAAATATAAAATATTAAATAGGGCGAATCATAACCATATAAAGATGGAAATAGATATAACCATTGGATCAACATAATCGATCTAACGGTGAAATTGATTGTTAGTAATATTGGTAGTAACCTAATTGATTGTTACAATAGCCTACCCCTAAATTAAATTGGGAAAATTTGAATTTTAAGAAAAGAATATTTTTGTATCATGTTTTGAAGGGTGGACACTTGCCCCCCTTTAATGAACCTAGATCAGTCTATGCACATATAAGTGAATGGATTCTATAGTAAAGAAAAAAATAATAGAATTCACTTATATTTATGTGAATGTGGCAGAAAAAAAAATTCCTACGGCAGAAAGAAAAATATTTTTTCAATGTATCATTACTTAATAACTTAAGTTTTTAGAAAAGTTGTCTGAATAAGGTGGCTGCTAGGAGAAATACAAGATGATACTTGTCCCTGACTTTCTGTTAGTGTTTGATGTTTTGTTTTCTGCTGTTTCTTGTTCTGTTTTTTTTTTCTTCCTTCCTGTTTGCTGTTCTTTTGTTTTTTGTGGGGGCATTGCCCCTTTCTGTAACCAAAAAAAATTTTTTTTTTTTAGAAAAGTTAATTCATCTCAAAATAGACAGCGACAACTGCGTTTAAAAACGAACAAAAGTGAATTGACTTGAATTATATTTCCCATCTACATTGGATTCCTTATACATTGGATTCCTTAGCTCTGCTAGGGTTAGGGTTAGGGATTTCCGATGATTCCTGCCACCGCCGGCCGCTTGCGATCAACTGAAGAGGAGGATAATCTCCAAAGAAGTGTGAAAAAGAGTAAGGGAGGAGATGATAATTTCACCAGTGAGCAAACCATGACTCCGCGTGAAGAAGAATGGATGAAGGACAACATGTCCTTCAAGGAAATGTTAATGCGCCACAATGGAGAGTGGGAGGATCGAATTGAAGAGATCAATACAGAGGATAAGGAGAATCAATCAGAAGATGTAGTCATCGAAGATCAACCGGAATCGCCAGAAGTGATTACGGAAGAAGATGGGGAAGGCAGAGTGAATTTTAAGTTGTCAGATTCCTTTAAGAAGAAAGCATGGCAACACTGGCACCAATCCTTCTTCGTAAAATTGATGGGGAAAAAGGTCTCTCTAGCATTTATGAAAAAGAAAATGGAGAACCTGTGGGCACGACAAGGTAAGATCTTTGTAACTGATCTCGAAAATGACTATTTTTTAGTTCGTTTTTCTGATAAAAAAGACATGGATTTCGCCCTCACAGCTGGGCCTTGGATCATTTTTGATCATTATCTAGCCATTAGGTCATGGGAACCTGATTTCCATCCCTATCAGGCATCTATTACTCGTATTATGGCTTGGGTGCGGTTGCCTGAATTTCCAATAGAATATGTTCACACCTCTTTAATTAAGAGTATTGGGAATTGGCTTGGAAAATTTGTGAGAATTGATGCTGCTACTACTTCATTAGCTCGAGGTCGTTTTGCAAGAATGTGTGTGGAATTAGATCTCACGAAATCTTTGCAAGTGGAATATAAAGTTGAAGGTAGACTGAAAAAGGTAGAGTATGAGGGGTTGCATCTTATTTGCTATGGTTGTGGCATGTATGGTCACAGGTTGGAAAATTGTCCGAATAGAATATGTGGAGTAACTGATAAGGAGAATTCTGAAGTGGAAAAGGACATAAATACTCACGAAATTAGTATGGAAGATGGTAAAGATGCGGCTGAGGAAAAATCCAAATTTGGTCCTTGGATGCAGGTTTCGCGAGGTAGGAGAAATAAGGGGGTACAGGAAAATAGATCAGAAGTAAAACAAGGGAAAGGGATCCAAACACACTTGAAAATGAGAAACTCTTTTATGAATTTGAAAAATCAAAATGTGCAGGAGGAGAAACAGAATGATACAGGGAGGGTCAATAGTAATGGGAACCCTGTCCATAGGTCCCTTCAATCCAAAGATAAGAAGAGTTCGGCTGCTGCAGTTGAGATGGTGGAGACTAATTCCCAATTTATTCTGGTTGGTACTCATATAGACAATAGTAGTATGAATCAGAATTTGGAAAAGGGCCATCATAAAAAGGAGTTAGTGAATGGGAAGCGAAATGCAGGAATTAAAAATCTGAATCAGTCAAAGGATAATGGAGAAGGTAGTTCTGTTGGGATGGATAATCCTAGCAATACTAATCACCATAATACGAATGGTTTGATACCTAAACACCAAAATCAAGTCTCCATTGGTCAAGTAATGAAGACTTCAAATGATCATCTTGACCCGAAACCTCCTGACCCTATGGCTGAAGACGGTGTACAGGAAAATGTTGCAAATGAGATGGAATATGTAAGTGCTAATGATAACATCACATTGAGGGATTGTGAAAAACAGGGATTTTCAGGCCTTGTAAACCAATCTCAAAGTTTTTAATGAATTTTCTCATATGGAATTCAAGAGGGGCTGCTAGAAGGGAGTTTGGCAATGCCCTTAAAACTCTGATTAAGAAACATATGGTGGATATGACTGTTGTGGTTGAACCTCGAACTCACAGTGGAATCTGTAGAAAGCTTATAAAGAAAGTGGGGTATGATAGTTTTGTTGTAGAAGAAGCTCAGGGGTTTGCTGGTGGAATTTGGATCATGTGGCATAGTGACAAGTTGAGTATAACTGTTCTTTCTCAATCTTCTCAATTTGTTCATTGTAAAATTACTATTCCTAATGGTAATTGTTTTGAATTCACGGCAATATATGCTAATCCTTCTCAAAGTATTAGAAATAATTTATGGGAGGATCTTCGGTCCCTTAGTAATTCTATTTCTGGTCCTTG
Source organism: Gastrolobium villosum (assembly GCA_032173675.1). Lineage (NCBI taxonomy): Eukaryota > Viridiplantae > Streptophyta > Magnoliopsida > Fabales > Fabaceae > Gastrolobium > Gastrolobium villosum. The sequence goes on from JAVKPL010010598.1 coordinate 39,380, forward strand.
GGTGCTTGGAGGGGATTTTAATGAAATTGCTTCTACTCATGAGAAAAAAGGTGGTGTTATTGCTGATCCTGTTAGGTGTCAGAAATTTGCTTCAGTCTTGGAAGATTGTAAGGTGGCTGATATGGGCTGTGATGGGCCCTTTTTTACTTGGCAAGGTCCTAAATGGCCTAATTTAAGAAGAGTTTACAAGCGGCTTGATAGAGTTGTTGCTAACGTAGAATGGAGAATGCTTTTTGATGGAGCTAGAGTATCTTCTCTGCCTAGACTCTTATCAGATCATAACCCAATCCTTATCAAACTGATTGAAGATAATACTGGTGAGAAAAAGAAGCCGTTTAGATTCTTTGCTGCGTGGCAAGAGCATGACAGGTTTGTTGATTTTCTTAACTCTCATTGGGAGCAGAATTTTGATCTCCCTTATATGCTTCAAAGATTAATTCCTGAGATCAGTGTGTGGAACAGAAGGGTTTTTGGGAATATTGATAGGAGGAAAAATAGCTTAATAAAGAGGATTGCAAATATTCAAGGTAGAAGGGAGGATAATGATTCAGTTCACCTGCATACTATGGAGAAACATTATCATGATCAGCTTGGGAGGGTTCTTCTAGAGGAGGAATTGTTTTGGTTTCAAAAATCAAGACAAAAATGGATCACTGATGGGGATAGAAATACCAAATTCTATCACCTTAGTACAGTGGTGAGGAGAAGCACAAATAAAATTTTTAAATTAAAAAGCGAGGGAGATGCTTGGGTAACAAATACTGCTGATCTGAAAGAGATGGCTATAAAATATTTCAAGAGTCTGTTTCATGAAGATATTTTAGAGAGAAGATGGATCATTTCTGATAAGCTTTGGCCTAAGCTTTCGATTTTGGAGAAAAATGAGCTGGATAGATGTCCAAATGATTTAGAAATTAAACAAGCTTTGTTTAATATTGGTGCTTTGAAGGCTCCAGGGATTGATGGTTATCCGGCAATTTTCTTCCAAAGGAATTGGGATCTGATTAAAAAGCAACTTTGCTCTCTGGTCAATCAGATTTGGAGCTATCCGAATTTATTGGCTTCTATTAACTCTACTCTTATGGTGCTCATTCCTAAGGTGCAGAATCCGATGCATATTAGTCAGTTTAGGCCTATTTCACTGTGCCCTGTGGTATATAAAATTGTCAGTAAAATTATGGTTAGCAGGTTGAAGACAATAATAGAGAAGCTGGTGTCTCCTGCCCAGTCTAGTTTTGTTCCTCATCGGCATATTCAGGATAACATTATTGTGGTCCAGGAGTTAGTGCATTCTATGAGGAAAATGAGAGGTAAGACATGTTTTATGGCTATAAAAGTTGATTTGGAGAAAGCATATGATCGGCTCAATTGGAATTTCCTTAGAAATGTTTTAATGGAGATTCAAATTCCTGGGCATCTTTCTGAGTTATTAATGACTGCTGTTTCCTCTCCTAAAACTAGCATTTTATGGAATGGGAACATAACTGATGAATTTCAACCTAGTAGAGGGGTTCGTCAGGGAGATCCAATATCCCCGTATTTGTTTGTGCTAGCAATGGAAAAGCTATCCCATATTATTCAGACTGCAGTGGATGGTAAGTTGTGGCATCCTATCAAAGCTGGTAGAGGTGGTCCGAAGATCTCTCATTTACTATTTGCTGATGATTTAATGCTCTTCTTGGAGGCTAGTGAGGATCAGATCCATATCCTCCTCAGATGCTTGAACCTGTTTGCTGAAGTTTCTGGTCAGAAAATTAGTGAACAGAAAACCAATGTATTTTTTTCTAAGAACACTCCTAGTGAGACTGCTGATAAAATCCTTCAGATAAGTGGATTTAAGAGAGTGACAAATATTGGCAAGTATCTTGGAGCTTTGATTCAACATGGTAGGGTCACTAAATCCTCATTTGCTAGTGTAGTAGATAGAGCAAAGGGAAGATTGAATAGCTGGCAAGCTAAATCCCTTTCCCAAGCAGGTAGAATTGTTCTCTCTCAATCTGTTCTATCTACTTTACCCTACTATCATATGCAGTATACTTTGTTACCTAAGAATATCTGTAATGAATTGGAGAAACTTCAAAGGGCATTCATTTGGGGTGATTCAGTTGATAAAAAGCATATGCATCTTATTGGTTGGGATGCTATCACTAAGCCAAAGAACAAAGGTGGGCTGGGTATTAAGAACCTCGCAGTGATGAATGAAGCGTTTATTGGGAAAATTATTTGGAACTTTCTTAATAACCATGATAGTTTGTGGGTTAAGGTGTTGAAGGCCAAATATGTGACTGTGGTAAATGGGCAGGTTGTATTCAATTGGAGAGCTGGTAATTCTATACTTTGGAAGGCCATGTGTGAGGTTTGGCACAAGTTGAATACTAGATTGATTTGGGACATTGGTGATGGGTCAACAATCAGGTTCTGGGAGGATAGATGGGTGGATCATGATAGCAATTTAGCTAGCAAAGCTCTCATTCCTCTCTCGGATTCTGTAAGGGAAAAGACAATTAATGAATATGTTACTGATGATGGGATGTGGGATTGTGGGTCTATCTCAAATTTCCTTCCGGTTAGTATCATTCAAACAATTCGGAGTATGCTTCCACCTCAAGGAGATGGAGGAGTGGATAGATTCAGATGGAATATTAAAGGCTCTAGTGAGATTGCTGTAAAACACTTGTACAATGCTCTACTTAATGTTGATGAGGAGGAGGAGCATGCGCAGGGTGTATGGTCTTTAATCTGGAGGTTGCATGTCCCTAGTCGGGTCTGTATCCTGTTATGGAAGATTGCTCATGTCCGCTTGCCTACTAGAGATTTGTTGGCTAGAAGAAACATGGCTTCTCCAACCTGCCCCCTGTGTCAGATACATGATGAGACCATTTTACATATGGCTCGTGACTGCAATAAAATAAAGCAGGTGTGGAAGGAGCTCATTAACCCTGCTTTTTACTCTATGTTTTTTAGTGCAGATTTAAGTTCCTGGTTGCTCCTGAACTTGAAGAATGATGTTGTCATGAAACTAAATGAGCATTGGCCTATCTGGTTCGCGATTACAGTGGATTGTGCTTGGCGTTGGAGGAATGAAGTGGCCCATGGGGAGGAGGATAATTTTTTGGCTTACAAGAGTCAAACAATTATTAGGCAGGTGCAAGAGATCATTTCGGCTTGGAATCTGCGTGCGTTTGGGATGTCTGGTAGAAGACAGATTCACATACCTGTTGTGTGGCAGCCCCCTAATACCGGTTGGATTAAGATTAACACAGATGGGGCATCCAAATTCAATACTAGAGATGCGGCTTGTGGAGGCCTTTTGAGGGATGAGACTGGTAGGTGGATTCAAGGATTTTCCTATCACATTGGTAAGTGCTCGGCCTTTGTTGCCGAACTCTGGGGTGTGCTTAAAAGTCTTGAATTGGCTTGGAATGGAGGGTGGCGTCGTTGTGTTTTAGAAAGTGATGCTAGTTCAGTGATCACTATGCTCTCTAAGTTTGGGGGAGCAGCTCGAGAGTCTCGTTTGGTGACTCACATTCGAGCATGGTTACAAAAAGAGTGGGAGGTGCATCTGGTTCACGTGTTTAGAGAAAGCAATGGATGTGCAGACTGGTTGTCTAAATATCCTTTGGAGCATCATTTGAATAATAATTTCACTATTTTTGATTCTCCTCCTCCTGGGATTTTGCCTTTGTATTTGGCAGATTTTTCGTTGGTTTGTAATTTTCGTAGAGTTAATCTGAACTAGTCTGTGTTGTTTGGGGCTTTTTGCCCTTTCCTTTTACCAAAAAAATAAAGCATGAGTTATAAATCATCGACCTGTAATATTAAATTGTATTCACTGCTGCGAAGCCATATAAGTGGGATTTAAATCCAATATTAAGTAGTTTAAAAAGAATCCTGGTGTTGCGTGTAGTCTATTCTTGATATGTTGTTTTAATCGCCGTTGTAACTTGCTTAATAATACTCCAAATGCATCTCTTTTACCCTTCCTCAACGTGAGAAACTCAACTCTCCACCAACTTGATATTTTGTTGTAAATGCTTACTCACATAGCTGCCCACATAATAGGGTAACAATTGAATGTGGAATCAGTTCGAATTCTCTTTTTGTACAAATAGTACTGTACATGCCTTAAGAAGACAAACTGGAAACAAATGGGTGAACCACAAACCCAACAAATTCCTGACCATAAGATTCATATGTAGGGTCAACAAATAATCAACCACGTACTCAGCATCTAGCTTGACCTTCATGAACGTCTTATCACTTCTTTATTTATTTATTTTATGGGTTTTATGTTTATCATGTAACATAATATAACTTCACTTCCCTACACACACATTAAAGAGGTGGGGTCCACCTGTTTTTCTTTCTCTTTCATTATTCCATTTTCTCTCCCCCTTTTGATGCAACACTTAAATTATGTAACATAACATTAATAAAGCCCTTATCTTATATATGCTTCTTTCATCTCATAGAGAATTGCAAAACAAGTTCTCCTGGGAATGTTGTTACGGTGTTCTCAGTTATTAGTTATTATTAGAATTCCAAAGGCAACTAGATTCTGGTGGAACTTTCCCATTACAAAAACTCAAATGTTCCCTTTTAATAAATAACTTTCGTTTGGCTCTCTTATAGGGAAAGGATGCTGATGAAGGGATTATGTATAACAGAGAAATTCAAATTGAACTTACGTGATTTAAGATTATTTGAAAATGACATACTCGCTTAATGCAAAGAGTAACTGAATGATTTATTAAATCTCTCTTTTCCTACCCCAAATTGAAAGTCCATGAGAAATACAAACACAAACGTATAGTGCATGATTTGATTTACGTACGACAAATTCATGTGGATCAAAATCATTATAAGCCGTATATATTTGTAATCCATCAAATCTTTTTATGCCCTTAGATGGAATACCAATAACCCCACGTACGTGTACCTATCACTAAATAAATGATGATGGATGCAGCTCCCTCTAACCCCGGGTACTGGGTGTTCCATGCTACTTTGCCAGCCACAATTTTAAGAAAATTATAGATAACTACTATCAATTAAATTAATACGTAATAAGAAATAAATAACTTATCAATATTGGTCGAGAAATATACTAAAGACCATTTTGCCACCACAAGAAGATTATATATCATGATCTCGAAGTAAATGCTCTCTAGAATACAACATAAATATACTATATAGATCCAAATAAAATACACATTCAATTATAACAGAGTAATAGGAGTTGTATGCACTACAAAAAATATATGGCAGTCATGGCATGGACTTTTAAACAACCTTACGTACAAGATTGTGACATGTTGAAGCTGAGTATAATATTGAAGAATGCAAACTTTTGCCATAAGGCTTCATCTGTGATGATTTGGACCAAGCAATAATAATAATGTTTTTTTATAATAAATTGTGCCACAAAGCATGGCATATGCTCACCTAATGCTGGGTTGGATAAAGTAAATCCCCCATTTGTTCATTGTATATCTTTTCCTTACGACAAACAAAAAAAGAAACAAGACCATTATATCGTAATCCCCATTGCCACATTGGAAACTTTTATAAAAAATTACCTGAAGAAAACTACATCGATATTGATAGTTGAACAGTTTCCCCTCAGACATATATATATGGTGCTCCTAATATATTAATTCAAATTAATTAAAACTCAAAAAACGTAATTCAAAATTCTTAGCTTTAGAAGTTATGAAAACATTAGACAACATTGTTATAGAAATTTATATAAAAATCAATTTAATCCAAAAGTTTAAGGTATTAAGTGATAGAACTTTAATGATTATATTATATCTCTCAAAAACTCAAAAAGTGTAATGCAAAATTCTTAGCATTAGAAGTTATGAAAACATTACACAACATTGTTATAGAAATTTATATAAAAAATAATTTAATCCAAAAGTTTAACTTGTTAAGTGATGAGGCTTCAATGATTATATTTGATCTCTCTAATACACTCCTTCATGCAAAAGTTCATTAAGCTTGAAACGAAGATTGCACATGTCTATTTTTTTTTATGCCTTATACTTACTTAATTCTATTAGAAAATAAAAATGATAATAATCAAACTCATGACCACACATCTCATCTAAATATTTTTTATTTTTATTTTTGTATCCTATCTCATCTAAAAATTTAAACTGTTAATGTGAACATCACTTTAATAATTCTATATCTAATTTCTTTAACATTTAGAGATTGAACCAACAGCTATAACTCTGCTTTGAGACCTACCAAAAGCAAGAAAAGTTTGTAGCAAAGAGAGGTAGGTGTTCGAGAAATTTGAGAAAAAATCTACTGTATAAGGAGCACGAACTCAATATTTCCTTTTACTACATAGGGAAAAAATATAATTTTTTTACCCATTTTTTTTATATTTATCTTTAAAATTTAATTTTTTTTTTCCTATTTAATAAGATGGAGCACCAAAATTCGATGCTACTAGTGTATTGAAATTTTTCTCTGGGAGAGTACACAACGGCCATCAGG